>JANHZU010005917.1:182144-208975 GCA_032468055.1 Acrochordus granulatus | reverse complement strand
TACCAAACAACCAGACACAGGGATAGTTCCCCCCTGTGCAATCATTCAGCTGAATATTTAAAGCATGCTATAAGACAGGGCACAGTGATTACTGTAGTGCAAATAATTCTAAATTAATCTAGAACTTCTGCTATGTACACATACTTATCAATGGATCATGGTTCTAATTCTACATTTTATTCCTTTTCTATTGGCTTCAGATACTTCAGATGCACACTTTATTGTTGAATACATAATTTTGTTTATGTTATTTTATTTATTGTTTTCTTGCAAGTATACTGAGAGCTGCTGTACCAGAGTCAGATTTCTTGCGTGTCTAATCATGCTTGGCCAATAAAGTATCTGAACCTGAATTATTTGTTTAGCAACTGTGCAGAGATACAACAACACTGAAAAAAGTGATTTATTACTTGTCCTTGTAGACTGCTGCAGCATCCCCATGATTATATGATCAAAATTCACACACTTGGAAGCCAGCATGTATTTATGATGGTGCAGCAATGGCACGAGTTTGATTCACTTAACAAGTGCAGTGATTCTCTTAACAACCATGGCAAAAAGGTCATAAAATTGGGTGTGACTTGTTTAACAATCATCTTGCTTAGCAATGGAGATTCTGATCTCAGTTGCAGTTGTAAGTAAGGACTACCTGTACAGAATATTGGGGCAAAATGATGTGTTTGGATTTCAGTTACATTGTCTAGATGTTGTTCTAGTTTGGGATTTTTTTTTCTGATTCCACTAAATTAGTATTAGTATTTTAGTATTATTTCTTGCTAGACATAGTATTTACAGCTGGATTTTTAAGACTTTTAATTACCATTGTTTGCTATTTCAGTGATTCCATATAGAACAGTGATTATCCCCATTAAAAAGCTAAGCAACGTAATCACTACATCAAACCCGTGGATTTGTGTTTCTGGAGAACTGGGTGATACTGGCATTATGTAGATTCCAAAGAACTTATTAGAAATGACATTTGAGGTGAGTTTAGTTTCCTGTACTTCTATTGCTATTGTGACAAGTGTTAAGTTTTGAGTATCTGCCAGGAAGCGCTTGCTCAGAAACCTTGCATAAACTTTTGAGTGTTACACAGCATTCCTTTCAAAAACATACACAAATGCGTGTAGCACAAAGCTGTTGGTAGTGAAGGAAATATTCTTGCTGTTTGATCGACCCATACTATTCCCTGCTCATGGGCAACAGAATAAGTTTTATTCTGCCACTGTTTTCTCTTTTTAAAGACTTGACACGAAAGCTAATTTATTTTTTTTCAGCCACTCATAACATGATATTCTGGTGATGTTTTGTTTCCAAAGTGGTGGTAATAACATAAATCATATTCATAAGAGCCTGAACATTATTGTTAGCTAATGGAATAAATAAAATTATTAGTGGTCATAGGACGTTATCTCATAGCCTTGACAATGTTTGGCCATATCAGTGTAAATTGTACAATAGCTGGAATTATGACATGTTTTTCTCTTATGGCTGCTGAGAGTGGGGAACATGTGCTTGGCATGTTGAATTCAACCTCAGTCTAAATCTGTCCTGTGCATTTTTGTAGTATCTCCATTTTTATCAGAATGAATTTGTTTGTGTGACAGGTCCCCAGTTCCCTGCATTTTCTTATATCAGATATCCTGAAAGTATAGCCTTATTTAAGGAAATTGTATCTAACCTATAGTTCCCCCATACATATATGAATTAATGCGGCAATTCAGATGAAATATGACAGAAAACCTTCATACTGCTTCAAACATAATGATTTTAGAAGGATGATTTCACACATTTAGCTGGCAGTCAGCAAAACTATTCAAGCGCGCACGTCCCTCATTTAGTATTATATTTATTTACTCTGAATGGATGCCCAGTGGCTCTTTGTAGGAATTAACTGCATTGTGCTGGAAGTGACATTTGCTGAAACATACCTTCTGTCTGTCTCACTGGATTTCAGTGATCCAAACAGTTATCAAAAAATGGATGCATGTGTGAACTAGACCACAATTGCTTTGACTCCAGCTGTTTACTCAGACCATTCATTTGTAGCATACATACAGAAGCTTCAGAATACAACATGATTTGTCTATTTAACCAAACTATGTGGATGGATGATTTTGTCTGTTGTCTATAACAGAAGTAAAAAAAAAATTTTTTTTTACAGTGTCAAAACCTGGGAAAACTGACAACTGTTCAGATAGGACATGACAATTCAGGACTGTTAGCCAAGTGGCTAGTGGATTGTGTCATGGTCAGGAATGAAATCACTGGACATACCTATAAGTAAGCATGGAAAACACAATTAAACGATTGATGTAAGCAAATATTCGTGTTCTGGGATGTAGTTGCAAATTAAACATAGACACAGTCTCCAGAACATTTTTTGCTCTTATTAAGATGAGCTTTCAAATCCACAAGACCAGGATCCATCATCAGAGTCAATGCCAGATCTTTCACACTCATAATTCCTTCTACCACCTCACCAATCCCACTAGTGGATTGTCTCTTAAATCACCTTCCCCACCTCTCTGCTCGATCACTCAGGAATAACCGTGTAACACACTCCACCTATTCCCCTGCATTTCCATTATTTCTATAGGGTCTATATATTAAACCATTTGTAAAAGACCACAGAGATACAACTTCGTTTTAATGTCCTTGCAGGGTCACATAACTGAATGTGACCCTGCAAGGACATTAAAATGAAGTTGAATTAGTTAGTAACTGAATATTTGCATATATTGCTTTTGATTAGCTGATTACCTTGCAAATTAATACTGCTATTTAGACTATCATTTGAAGAAATGTACTATTCTGTTTGAAACTACTAATTTGAAAAATAATTTTGGAACAGTTTTTTAATATGAGATGTTAAAGATTGTTTAAAAGAGTCATTTTAACTGCTCTGAAACTACAAAACTTTGAGCAGTTTTTATTGATGGGTTTTAATTTTTACCAGATTGTAATCTCAAAGTAGATTCCAGTTGTTCAAAGAGAAAATAATGATTTGTCCAAACTGGCCGTAATTTATAAGAAAGCTGCAAGCTTTCAAGTAGGAAAGTACTTTTCTTAATAATAGTCAGATCCGAAAAGATAAAATACTATAACCAAGCATTCATCTGTGTGATAGAAAGTAAAAAGTTGAAGTAAGCTAAAGTAAGCTAGACCATATCTGATAAGGAAATTGAGCACAGTAAATTAGATTTACAATACATTTTTATTGTTTATCTTGATTAAATTACAGATATAAAAGTTGGAGTGTGTTCTCTGTTCTGAAATTAAAGAAAAAAGTTTTATCTTTGCAGGAACATTATGTTTTTGGGGAAAAAATGAACATTCTCAAGTATAACATAGCAACAGAAACACTTCAGACTCTATGTTGCTTGGTCAAAAACCAGCACAAGCCCATGTCCCTTATATTACATAGCACCATTATCTATTTATACAATATTCAAACAATTCTAGGAAGTCAGTTAATGTGCAGAAGCATTTATACTGCAAATAATTTCTCCCCTCTGCTGTATGAGTCTTCATGACTAAGATATCGTGATTCTAAAGTGATCTCAGACTTACTGGCTGACTAGAACTATGAATGTGATATCGATCACATATGCAAGATACTGCGAAGTTATCCGGCCTTGATAATAACCCAACATGTAACTGCATTTTTTTCTCCTTCCTTCAGATTCCCTTGTGGAAGATGGTTGGGAAAAGGTGTTGATGATGGAAGCTTGGAACGGATACTTATTGGAGAATTACTACTGTCATCTTCAGATGAAGATTTGGGAAGACAGTGCCGGACGCCACCTCAGCAGAAATCCCCAACTATGGCCCGGAGATTGAGTATCACTTCCCTCACAGGGAAGAATATAAGTATGAACAGCTACTTAGTTTCTTGCAGTGATATCAGGGATATAGGATGACTATTGAGGAAAATATGACCTTCCCAATAAGATAAATCTTTAGATGGCTAGTGGACTTGGTGCTGCAGGTATTACTTTTCCCATATGGAATAGGTACATAAGGATCCTGCTGGGTCAAGCAGAAGTCCCATTAGTTCAGAATCCAGGTATTATATCAGGTTTTTAAGTTGCATTGATCTTCTAGTTTGGGTGTCTTCAATACTTCCACACTCTAGATGTTTTAAATCTTCAATGACATCTCACATATGGCAGCCAGAATCTGATGACATTTAGCAACTGAGATCTTTAGAACAAGTGTCTGAGGATCTTATGTTGTTGATCCATGCTTTAATACAAAATTAACCTAATGAACTCGACCAAAAATTTCTGCAGACTAAACTAGTCCTGTTTTCTGAAATATTTTTCTTATTATTTTTAGTATTAAAGAATTAATCAAATGAATGAATGGTGAATATCAAAACATTGAACTTTTTTTTAATTAAGGACTACTTTTCTAAAGAAAACAAAGAAAAGCTACGCAAAAGCAATTTCTTTGAGAAGCTCACAAGCATGATAGCAATAAAAAAAGTTAAAGGTTTTTCCTGCTGATTGTGGCTGACTCTAGGGACGGTGCTCATCTCTATTCCATAGCCAAAGAGCCTGCATTGTCCGAAGACACTTCCGTTTTATGTGGCTGACATGAATATATGCTAAGATGCATGGAATGATGTTACCTTCCCACCAAGGTGGTATCTATTTATCTGTTTGCATTTTTACATGCTTTTGAACTGCTAGGTTGGCAGGAGCTGGAGCAAGTAATAGGAGCTCACCCTGTTAATGATAACCCTTTTCTTCCTATTGTTGTTTTTCAACCATGGCATTCAGGCATTCAGTTTTCTGACAATAAACATCACAACTCTTGGCTACCGATCATCTTGCACTCCATAAATACAGTACATCTTATTTTCTTTTAAAATTCTCCAAAATGTCTGCATAAAAGTCTGCTATTAAACAACAAAATATGCCCGATGCAGACTCATCCTTTCATTCTGTTGGCCACAAGACCGTACGTTACATGTTTTGTACCATGATATCCTGAGATGTGTTTGCCACTTCCCTTCCATGAATACCTACAGCATGGTCTGGCACTTCATCTCAAAACTGGTAGACTCTGCCTATGGGGTCTTTCAAAATCTTCCTGCTGCTGTGCTTGAAGTGCTAGCTTTGAAACCATTTCTCTGCAAAATTGAAACTTCTGCACAGCTAAGAAGGAGAGGCAGTGCAGTGCTGGACTTGAACAGTGAAACCCTGTTTTGAAATTTGGTTTAGCTCAGCCTTGGAAATTCATGAGATGATTTTTGGTCAATCACTTAGTGACCTCCCTTTCTCATCCCCCCCAATTACTTTATAGATTTGTTATGGAAGTAACATTGAGGAGAGAGTGTACCACAGTTGCTCCTGGTCAAATATAAATCTAATGAATAAATCACTTTTTTTTTATTTCTTTCAGAACCTAATGCAGGACAGATCCAAGAAGGCATAGGGGAAGCTGTGAACAATATTGTGAAACATTTCCATAAGCCTGAAAAAGAGGTAATCTCTTAAACATTTAACATAAAGGACACATTAGCAAATAAATTTACTTGTTGATGATATGTGATTGAATGTGTTGTACAGAGAGGCAGAATGATATTTATTTTATGCCATATCAGATTCATCATCCTAATAAATCATGAAGTCCATTTTCTCATTTTATTAATGGCTTATTAGCAATAAAAAAGTGATCCTGAAGCATACTTCAAGATATACATGGGGCTACCCTTGGGGTTCTATATGGGGCTACCCTTGAGGAGCATCCAGAAACTATAGCTTGTATAGAGTGCAGCTGCATGGATGGTTTTTGGAGTCCCTAGAGTGACCCATGTGACACCGCTCCTCTGAGAGCTTCACTGGCTGCCAATTTGTTTCCGGGTGCAGTTCAAGATGTTGGTCATCACCTATAAAGCTCTTTGTGGCACGAGCGCAGAGGCATCTGTGGGCCCAGCTCACCCCAATGGGTTTAGCCTGCCCACCCAATAAAGGCATGCTCCAGATCCCGTCAGCCAAGGATTTTCAGCTGGTGGGCTCCAGAAGAAGGGCTTTTTCTGCCATGGCCCCCTATGAAACATCAGATCTCCTAAGGTAAAATCAGTCACTATTTTGTTGGCTTTCCAGAAAGCCTTGAAAACATGGCGGTGTAGGTTGGCTTGGTGCATCGTCTTGGGGGTGGTTGGTAGACTGAATGTCCCATCCCCACTATAATCTCCCACCATCTTGTCTACTCCTTTTACAATTTTATCTTATTTATTGATTGGGTATTTTTATTATTTTATTATTACAGTCTCCAAGGTTCACCAATCTTTCTGTCTTTCATCTCCAGCTTTTTTGTATTCCGAGGAGCTTAAAAACAATCATAGTGCTCTTTAAAGTCCCTAAACAACTACCAGTTGGGTCTCTCACACACCTCAAGTTCTGGATACTTTGATATAATGGCTCTTAAGCCAATGGAAGTTATGTGCTCCTGATATAAGCAATTTCCCGTTCCACTAAAATGTTAAATGGTGCTGTTTCAAAACAAGGGGTGCCATCTTGCAAACGTTACATTTTTTAGAGGCATCTAAGCATGGATCAAAACAGTTAAGATGACGGTTGTGATCGTGCACTTAAAGCCTTGTCTTTTTTTTTACATGTGTCACATAGCTCATTTGGTTAAATAAAATGTTATCTAACAGGATGTCCACAACATTGGTCAAAAAGATCAAGACGGCAGGCAAACAATAAAAAAGGACAGAGTTTCTATCTGTTGTATTGTTAAGCTATCTTCTTGACTATTTGGACCCCTCTCTTTAGATTTCAGCACCTTTTGGGGTGCTGTGGCTACCACAGTTGCAGGCATTGTGTTGTTGAACTCTGCTGCAATAAATCTGCTAATCTTTAAGATATTACAAGTTTCTGTTGCCCCAGATCATACCAGTAATAATTGCCTTTGGAAAAACTGCCTACCTCTCTTCTACATCTTTATTGGAGAGCAAATGTCTGAAGAATTACAGTGCCGGTTCTGCATCCTAATCTCCCTCCTTAGCTCTGTGCGCCAAGGAAGGTCATTCTTGGAGACACGCTTCCTACATTTCAGAATGAAAACAAACGTTTGTTCTAAGGCCTTCTTTGTCTCCCGTGTATGGCAAAAATTATTTTCAAGTAATACATAAAATGGTTAAGATGGGCAAAAGAATAGTCTACAACTGGAAGGACACCAAATCAAGGATATACAAATATGTGAAGAAACTTATCATCAGATAGGTTGCCATTCTGTTTCCACCAGTCTGTGAAAATAATAACATGATCAGAATAAAGGCTTAGAAGAGGTGGAAACTGCTAAGAGATAGTGCCTCAGTTTTGGGTTTAGGGGCAGAACGTGTATTCTAAGATTTTCCCTCTTTTTTGTTTTTGTTTTTCATAAATGCATGTTTTCTTTTGCTTAACTGCTTCTCCTGAATAAGCCAAGGTGAAGAGATACTGTCCTTGCAATTCAGCAGTTTGTTATTTCAGACAATGCAAAACTCTCTGTAAACCTCCAAACAAGTTTTTCTTTTCTCCTCTTGTAGCGGGGAAGCCTTACCATTCTTCTGTGTGGGGAAAATGGCCTGGTGATGGCACTGGAGCAGGTCTTCCACCACGGTTTTAAGTCTGCGCGGATCTTCCACAAGAATGTCTTCATTTGGGACTTCATAGGTAAAGTTCTGCCTCTTTGGTCCAGCTGGGCTCTGTGGGGTGGAGATCCCAAGGCACGTAGGCTAGTCGTTGGAAGTGGGTAGAGAGTGGCGAGTTGTTGAAAATAGCCAGGACAAGCCTACTGTTAGTCAACAGCTGATTCTGCACACTGTGGCTGTGCTAAAATGTGGTAGGTTTGGCTGGTTGTTGTTTGCTGTGAACGGCAGGTAGTCCTGACTTAATGACCAGCCACTTCACACTCGTTCAAAGTCACAATTGATCCCCCAAAAGTTGCAATCCGTCCTCGGAGTGACAATTGCTGCACCCCACCTCCAGCGGTCACATGATCACATTTCAGGCACTTGGCAACCGGTTCACGTTTACAACTGGTTGCAGTATCCCATGGTCCGATGACTGCGATTTGCAGGGGGTTTTTGCTGGTTTCTGGCAAAAATAAAATGCCCATTTGGGAGAAGGGATTTGCGTAATGACCACATAGTTTGCTTCATGACCACAGTGACTTGCTCTGTGGCTATTGTAAAAACAGTTGTAAAATTTACTGGATTACATAGTGACTTAAAGGGGCGCAGTGGCGCAAGTGGTTAAGAGCTCGGCTTGCCGGCTGGAAGGCCGGCGGCCCGGGATCGCGACCCGGCGTTGCCGCGCAGCAGGGCGAGCGCCTGCTGCTCCGCCCCAGCTCCCGCCCACCTGGCGGTTCGAAAGAGCGCGAGCCCGAGTAGATAGATAGGTACCCCCCTTCCGGCGGGAAGGTGACAGTGTCCGTGCGCCTTAGGCGTCCAGTCATGCCGGCCACATGACCACGGAGCCGTCCCAGGACGAACACTGGCTCTTCGGCTTGGAAACGGGGATGAGCACCGCACCCTGGAGTCGGTCGCGACTGGCAGGGTCTCCTTTACCTTTATCCATTTAGATTAAAGCAGGGTTTCCAAACTGTGAGTTGTACTTCCCTTAGGGAGGTGCAGGCAGAGTCCAGAGGGAGTGTGAAGATATTTATTTATTTTATTAAAAATAAGTTTTATTGTATTGTTTTCACTGTTCCTTTTTGTTCATTTTGTTGTTTGGATTTTTAGGGGAGGTGAGGATATAAAAATTACACTAAAGGCTGGTGTGATGCAAAAAACTTGAGGTTCCTCATAGTGGCTGAGGAATTTTGGAGCTGAAGTTCACACATCTTGAAGTCGCCAAGGTGGACTCCCCTGTTCTAGAGAAAGTTCCCAAATAAAAACTGCAAGCCAGTTTGAAGCTGAAGAAAGGCTCCTAAGCAAGATCTCAACGGTTACCTGCTTAATGCTCATTCCAGGAATTCAGTCCAAATGACATCCATGTGCTATTAGCATTTTTCCAGATTGTTCCTTATCCAACACACAGACTGAACTGGTTCAGGCACAGTAAAGCAGTTTTTCTCATTCTGAGTGTCAGATTTTAGGCCAGACATGCTATAAATCATTGCTTTTGTGAAAATTCAGTTCACATTCAGAATTTGATAACCAGAGAAATTTCAAGGAGTCAGTACTATTGGATCGCTTGCTTGGCTAAGAGAAGAAAGAAGCCCCATGTATGAATGGAGACTTCCTGACATAGAAATAAACCCATCTGCTTTCTGTCTTTCTTTCTCTTAAAGCTCTTTCTCTTACCCTCTCATGTCAATGGACCCTTCCCCATTTTTTCCCCAGACTCAAGACTGCAATGCACGTATTCCATGTTTATAAACTATTTTGGTTGGTTTAAGCTATATTTGTCCCTGCCTCTTTATTTTCAGTCCTTACACTGAAGAAGAGGGGAGAACTTCCAGCCCATAAAGCTGCTATTGCACCAAGAAGGCCGTTTTTCTCATGGTAGTAGGTTTTTCCATTTTGGTTTTGTATTAGGAATAGATGTCATCAAAGGATGGAGCATCTGCTTAGGGGGCAGGTGTCCCTTGAAAATTCTGCTCCCTGATCTCATCTGGTCTTCTGGGCTAGCCTCAGATGAAAATTAGTCCCATCTCTGCTTTATTTATTTAATTTTATCCCCCTTTATTACTTTTATAAGTAACTCAAGAAGGTGAACATACCTAATACTCTTTCTTCCTCCTATTTTCCCCACAATAGCAACCCTGTGAGATGCGTTGGGCCGAGAGAGAGTGACTGATCCAGGAATGCCAGCTTTTATGCCTAAAGCACAACTCACAGTCTCCTGGTTTCTAGCCTCTCACCTTCAACTCTATACCAGACTAACTCTATTTGTAAGGTGTCTTTGATCTGAAGATATTTCATGCTGTATAATTTCTATTTCAGAATTTGTTCTGAGATGCAGGCCAGATAATTAAAAATAAAGAAGGAAATACTTGGATTCAATATGTTTATTCTGTTGACTTGAAACAGATTGTATCCAATGATATCAGATGTATTTCTTCACAGTAAACATTTATATCCTAAACAAGATATAACACACCATATAAAAGTTCAGATTTTTTGGTGTTATAATTGTCAAAACATTGGACAACATTTGAATGTATTTCCCAATTCCTTGGAAGATCAGACTTTTGGCTATCACTCATGTTAGTGGAAGTTCATTGTAATATTGTACATTAATTGTAAGATTCGCACAATAAAAAAATAGGCTTCAGTATAATCTGGGGAAAGTGCCCTTGCTTGCTTGCATATCAGTATTTTAGCATATTTTTATTCCTTTCAGCTAAAAAGGTGAGGAAAAAAATGTGTAGATGAGTAATCAATACAGTCCCATAAAGTTTATCACATAAAAGACATGAAATAAAAAAAAAAAGAAGGGTGAGACGAAAAAGAAAACAAGCCTAGTCAGAGGCCACTTTTTAAAGTTTAACTTTGAATGCTTACACCTCATTGGGGTTAAACAGCTAATTTTATCAATAGAAGAGAATATTTGTAGCTCATGGCTGAACTGTGGGGTCCTTGGTGCTCTCTGAGCTTGGTTGTTTTCTTGCAGACGTTTCTCATATACAAGTGGTAACCAACACTGACAAGGCAAGCCACGTGCATATAAACAGAGAGCAAATTCCACTTCATCCAAGCACCGATGATGTTACATAGTTGGGTAATAAAACATCTGCAGGAAAACACCAAGAGCACCAAGGTCCCCACAACAAATGTTATTTACTTTGATTTTCATTAGCTCTTTCTGTCTTTCTCTCTCTTGTCTCATAATAGAAAAGATGGAGATGCCAGTCAGTAACACAGGTCTTGAAACCTCAGAGCAGTCATCTATGAACCGTATGTAAGCTGTGGATGGACAAGGTATACAACATCAACAAGCCTGCCGTCTCCCTGTGCTTTACATGTAATACTTTCTAAAAGTGTTGGTACTGCACTTCCCAGAATGCTGTGGTAACTATTCTGTTAATTGCCATACGGATAAATCTGGAAGGTGTAACATTGCCAAAGGCTGTCAAGTAGTCCTGGTTGTTTCCTGATTGCCACATATAACATCATTACTTGGAGAGCTGCTTTGGTTGCCAGTGGTTTCTGGGTGAAATTCAGGGTGACGTGTGTCACCTTTGAATCCCTCCATGGTTCAAGACCTGGTATCTGCAGGTTAAGTAGTCACAACAACACCTACCGATCTAATAAGACTTGGTAGAGTGGACTTCCTTCTTATCCCTTTATCCTGGAAATATGATGTATAGGAACCATGGAAGGTGCTTTTTCTATATCCAGATGGGTCCTATTCCATCAGGTTTTAGGAAGTCCATCGAAATGGGAGAAGGGATTTGAAACCAGAAGAATGCGAGTCTGAATTGTTTCTTGGTTTAGTTGATTAATGTTCTGGTGTTGTATTTGAAGCAGACATACTGTTACTGTTGATCATTATTTTTTACAAAAAACAATTCTATTTGTATATTTTAAACCCATCTGGTGAACATTGGGATTTACCCCACTTGAGTTGTTTGTGACAAGTAAATCAGTTGCGGAATAGAATCCAAGAAAATATGATTGTACTGAAAGCAGGTGGCATAAGTGCCCTAGGAATTTCTCACTGGGAATTTTTGATACCAAAGTACCGTTCGGGAGGGTTCTTTAGGGGAAGTTATGAGAATCACAGTGATATAAAAGTAGACTAAAGTTGAAGGTAAATGTGTCATTTTTCTGCGATAGATTTTAAATGACATGACAGAAATTAAATACAATTGAACTGGATCAGAGTCACTACTTCTGCTATTTTTGCAATCAGAAGTTTTTGTGTATCTCACAAAATAAAAATAAAAAAATAGCCTTATTCTTTGCAGGATGCCCATCAGAACTGATTTTGCACAAGCCCAGGGGATTTATCTTCTCCCCTTGTTGCTCTGCAGTGTACACTGGAGAGGTACAGCGCTAGTGGATGCTTTAAGTTTCCCCAAGAGGAATGACAAAACTTGTCCTAAATCATCTGTTAGTAGTAAAATCTGAGAATTGCACAAGGGAATTCTTTGCTGTTTATGAAGAAAGCCAGAATGGAAGAAAAATCTTTGGTAAAAATAGTCTTCCACATTTACTGCTGACTCTGCAGGAGACATTGTAGGAAACTGTATATAAAGAATGAGGATGCTTTATCTCTCCATACATAACTAGCAGTCGGGTGAGGGCAGGTTGCTATCAAAAGACGGCTAAAACTGTATCACATCTGGTTTTATAGTATTGTCTAAATCTAGAGCATGCATTTGATTGTAGCTAAGACCCTCAGTGTTAAGCACCATGAAAACCATGTCTGGTTGTACATTTGCTTACCTTAGGCACAGTCAATTTTATCAGCACAGAAGTTACATAGATCCTCTTCTAAAAGCACTGAGACTTGTAATCCCTGGCCAGCATTATTTGCCATGTTGAGTTGAGCCTATTAGCTAGATGAATGTTTTAATCGTGGTTAATGCAAAGCTGTGCTTAGTATATTGGGTGAACATGATTACTAAGGCAGATGACTTGTTTATCTATCTTTCTATGGTCCACGCTAGGCATTTCCACCAGGGTATATTCTACATGTATTGGCTTTCAATGGCTATAATTTATTTAATCACTTTAAGATCCAATCAAAAGCCTATTTAGTTCAACCTTAAACCTATAACTAGGATGTAAGCACAATCTTTTCCTGCTTGAGATCTCCAATAACTGGTTTTCAAAGAAATGGTTCCTCTGTTTCTGGAGGTAATATAATATCATTTTGATCCAATGGCTTTTTGTGGATTTATCTAATCTCAATATACAAGTAGTCCTTGATTGATAACAATTCATTTATCAACCATTTGAAGTTACAATGGTTCTTTCATTTACAATTGTTGCAGTATCCCTGCAGTCATGTGATCACAATGTGGATGTTTGGCAGCTGGTATGTATTTGTGATTCCTGCAGTATCCTGGGATCAAGCAAAGTCAATAGGGGAAGCCAGATGTGCTAAACAACTGTGTGATTTGCTTAATGACCATGGCAAAAAATGTCATAAAATCAGGTCCAGTCACCCAATGATTCACTAATAATCATACTGTGTAATGATAGATGTTCTGGTTCCAGCTGAGATTGTAAGTTGCAGACTACCTGTCTTAGCTGATAATCACTACTGCATCTTCATAGTGAATATTATGATCTAACTTTGTAAACTTTCCCTGCATTGGGATAGTTTTCATTGATAAAAATGATAAAAGTATTGTACTTTATTATAGTTTAGAAATATGAAATAATAAATAAGCCCTTCTGTGAATGCTGAATCTCTCAACATGAGAGATCGAATGATCACTAATATTGTATGAGAGTTATCTGCTTTTGTGCAAGTGATCTATCTTCCATGTCTTCTCTCTTTTCCTCCACCATTAAAAAAAATCTAATCACAACCTTTCCTAACACAGGAAGCAACTCCAATACCTTCATTTCACCTTGCTGTACTCTTTTTGCATATGTGTTAGCAAGAACTAGAAAGGCAGTAACACGATTCAAATCCACCTTAGAGGACAGAACACTCAGTCTAACTTGTTGACCTGATTTGGGTGGTGGTATTTTCTCCCATAGGTCAACTGTGTGATATCCATCAGTCTGATCTCACTTTCCTGAGCCCAGGTCCAGTGGTGAAAGCAGAATTCCATTCCACTCTTCATGGTGCTTTTGCCATAACTTATATGGTCTTCAGACTTCAAGGTAAGCCTCTGTTCTTGTCTTTCAGTTATCTCATGGAGTGGCATATTTCTTTATTTCCAAACATGATTATAGTATCATATGTTCTCAAACATTATGGAGAATGTTATAAGAAATTTTGTCTGGAAGTTTTTGAAATAATGAGTATACTTTCTTGTGAGCAATGCCTAATAGGCACTATCTGCTGTAGTTTTAGAATAGGAAATTAATAGAGACAATGAACACAACACTGTCATTTAATCCAACTGTGTTCATGTTCTTCACTAGCATTTTTATTTCTAACTATTCTTGTTTTTATAAGAATGCATAAAATCAAAGGCATTTTCGGCGTACTAAGTGGTTTGTGGTTTTTTTTTAAATGTCAATACTTAAAATAGCACTTTACAAAGAGGAAAGATCATGGTAGACTTCATTTGAATTCTGTTAGTACAGCTTGACAACATACATTTAAAAATATTTATTCTCTGTCTTCATATCCCTTTTATATTGTGGCCCTTATTCCTGTTTACAGATCAGGAAATCAAGAAAAAAATTAAAAGTTCAAATTCCCATTCTGATGCCCCCTGACTGCCTGAGCAGTCTCTCTCCAGAGATAAGGAGTACCCAGTTGGGAATTTTTTTTAATTAAATGTATTATATAGTAGCCATATCTGAAACTTAACAGTTCATGAATGGATGGAAATACAGATAGTCCTTGATTTATGACCACAATTGTGACCAAAATTTCCATTGCCAAGCAAGGGAGTTATTGAGTCACACCTGATTTTATGCCTTTTTTGCCATGGTTGTGAGGCAAATCACTGTGGTTATGGTCATAAATATATGCCAGTTGCTAAGTGACCAAATTTTGATCACATGAGCATGGGAGTGCTGTGATAGTCATAAGTGCAAGAACTGGTTGTAAATCACATTTTCAGTGTCATTGTAACTGAACGGTCACTAAATAAATGGTTATAAGACATTTTTAAAAAATGAAACTACAGGCTATAGGCTTAGCTTTGTGCAGCTCATTAATGAGTTAAGAAATATTTTCTTCCTACTCTTTTTCCCCTTTGCTTTACATTTCATGACCGTATAATTTAATCTTTATTGTTGCAATACTGGGGGCAGATTCATTTTTTGTTGTTGTCTATCTGAACCATTTAGATTCTGTAGATCATGTCAGACTCAGCTTAGTAAACCAGCCTGGAATGATTTACCCCTTTTCATGATATGATCATCAATTCACATTTCAAGGTTAAACTGGAACTCCTCATTCTGCTGATAATGAAATGCTACGGTTTACAGCATATCAACTTTCTTCAATATGGGTCTGCCAGTTGTTGTACTTCAGTGCCAGAATCATCTTTAGAAAGCAAATGCTGAAAATTCTGGGCATGGAAACCAGCCAGTTTCAGGGATGGGGGTGGGGTGTGGGAGGTTGGTCTATTGATGTGAAGGAATGCCTTTTCAGCACTCCCTTTAATTCAACTGTTGATGCAAAGTGGTGTTGAATGAGTAGTTTTGTTATATATAAGAGAAGGAAAAGAGAGGAAAATAGCCCAGTGCTTAGGTTTGGTTTGATAAACAAGAACATCTTAAGTTGAATATACATTTGAAACTGCCCTATTGATCTATTGCTTTAGGTGTCACTGGAG
Organism: Acrochordus granulatus; assembly: GCA_032468055.1. Classification (NCBI taxonomy): domain Eukaryota; kingdom Metazoa; phylum Chordata; class Lepidosauria; order Squamata; family Acrochordidae; genus Acrochordus; species Acrochordus granulatus. Next base: position 193,549 of record JANHZU010005917.1, on the reverse strand, counting down.
GATTGTTGCCCTATTAAATGCCGTCATTCAACTGGATTTTCTGGACTTTGTGGTTGAGAATTTCCTTTGCAAATGTCATGGTTGACATTTATACTTCATGAAGTATCTGGACCCACAAGAGAGATACTTGGTGAGAGATATAACATGAGACTATTATAAGGATGGGTGTCATTCTCACTCCACCATTGGTATTGATTGAGCCCATGTTTTTGATAGACTAATCAAGATTGATACATCTAATGGCACAAGGTGATAACGTCCTAAGGCTTTAAATTGAAAACAAAGTTTGGATTGTAGCCACTCTTATGGAAGCTATGTTTATACTTTATATTATTTAAAAAAATAGATTGTGTGGGGAAGAGATAGCTTACTGTATTAAGCCTGTTCTATAATGGTAAATTTGCCATTAGTTTTGGTGGTGGGAATCTAGGACAATAAAGAGTTAATGTAGCCTGTGAATCTTGGGGGACCAATCTAGTCTGTCCTGTGGCAACAGACGTCCTCCCCTCTTAGCCATATCTAAGAATCTTTGGAGGCTGGACCCACCTTTTTACATGCAAAACATATGCTTTGCCACATAATAATTGTGGTTGCTGTCATTCAGTGCACCCTCTGTTGGATGAAAATGAAAACATGCTGAAGATATGTTCAGATGTTCTGGTCATCATTCAAAGAAAAATGGTACTATAGGTGTGTCAAATGTCTTATTCCAGTAGGATTTGTTTCATGTCCTATTGGACTTTACACAGCTTTGGTACATAACAGATGCATGATGTCTTGGCAACGGTGACTCACCCACTCACTATTATTAGTCTGGGTTATTGCAATGTACTTTATATGGCACTGCCATTGAAAACTGCTCAGAAACCATTATTAGTGTGAAATGCAGCCATGAGTAGGTGAAAACTATTACACATGTAACACGTATACTATAGATGCTGCATTGGCTTCCAATAAGTTTCAGGATTCACTTTAAGATGCTGGCTTGAACCTTTAAAGTTCTACCAAGAGTGGCTCTTTGGGACTGCCCCCTTCATATGGTACTAGCCCATTCCATGTTCTCCTCCCAGCTGGGCTGCTCTCTGTCCCCATATACTGAAATGAGGAGAGTGGAGCCCAGAGACAATGCTTTTCCATGGAACTTCCTTTTATATGTCTAGTGAGCATTATCCTTGGAATTGTTCCATAAGGCTGCAAATAGAGTATAGATCTTTTCCATAAGGCATCTGGGGACAAATATAATGGTGATTAATGAATGATGCCCTCTTTTTTTTAACATTTTCTTTCTTCATTTCACTTTGAATATGTTAACTGTTCATCCTACTCTTTTTATATTTTTCACTGAGAATTGAGTGTCAATATCAATATTGTTTGTTTCTGCAAATGTTGGATGTTCATCGGTTGTAGTGATGTACAAATACAAGAGAAAAATAAATATTGCCTATGGATTTTGAAGATTCTCTTGGATTCACAAAGGGTTTGTTGGTATCATGAAAAGCAGGTCTTTGAGAAAGAACAAAGTGAAAATAAATGAAACTGAAGAGGCAGAATGATCAAATTGCTTTTCCATGTATATCTGGTAGGCAACTTCTGTAATGAAACTCCACTTTATCCAATAAAGTTGTGCACCTCCCCGATGATGCTGAATTTCACTTTTGGCACAAATACAAATATGAAAGGTTTTGCTCTTGCCTACAAAACCCAAGAAATACAGTCAAGTGAGTAGAAGACTTTGCAAGATTTTGGAGAAAAGAAATAAGTGCAAAATAAAACTGAATTAATTTAAAAATGAAAATTGCATATTTTCTTGATGGGAAGTGGAATTCAAGGTGGGAATGGTTTGCTCTATTTATTCAGTGAACTGTTTGTTATAACGTTGCTATCTGAAATAAATGAAATAATACAAACAGTTCCTATCAATTCAAAATATCCACCCAAAATCCATGACTAGATATTTCTGACCATATTCCATCCCATCAGTTGCTGTTGGAAGGTGTATCAGCACTGGGTGTGTTGAGAACTGGTTTTGGAGTGTAGTTTCTATCAGCTCCAACCATCAAGGACAATTTTGAGGGGACATTAAAGATATCCAAAACATATCTTTAATATGGAGAAAACCAGCTGGAAAAAAAGTATAAAGTATACAGAAAGTATAAAAAAGTAACAAAACAACCCATCTCAGAAAAGGGCACCTATTTATCTCTTCTACCTCTTCATGGACATCTCTTCTAGGCTGGTTTCCTTCCAACTAGGAAACCTAGATTAGTAATGTATGAATAAAAAAGAATTGAGCTCCATTTGCCACATACTCAACTCTTCTACCCCAGAGGGCATATTTCTCAATATACCCAGAAAGTATATTTTAATTATATACTCTCTTTCTTCTTAAAAACAACTCTCTTTTTGCCATAAAAGAATAGATTTACCCAATGAAGCTGAATGATGGATGGATTAAAGGAAGCAGTACTTCCCTGACTGCATGATGAAACTTGGAATTTGTTTTTGTTAGATGCAACATTAGTATTTACTTGGTTGGTTTTAAAGAGGAATTAGATCAATTTATGGAGGATAAAACAATTCAAAATTTCTACTCATAAAGATTTTTATTCATATTGCCTTCAGTGTCATACATGAAATCTCTTTACTACCACTTATTTTTATGCTCATGCAGGAACAGGACCTCTATCTGATTCAGGAAGGTGGCTCTTATATTGTTGTATGCACTGGAAGATACTTTTCTTTTCACCTAAACTGAATTTTTCAAAAGTCTATTTAATATGAGAGGATGTATATACATTATGTGTGTGTGCATGTGTGTGTTTATGAGTTGTGTGATAGAGCACAGGAAAGAGGCAGTTGTCCGGTCACAGAACAAGCAGTAGAATTTTATTTTGAAAGACCGGAAATCTTATCTGAACTTTTTGCTGAAAGAAGAAAAAAAATGAATTGATTTATGGATTTCAAGATTAAGAATGATGTGGATTAAATGAGAGGGTGAGCAGATTTGCAAAATATTTAAGAGGGAGGAGGGACAATAAGAGTGTAATCAGATGAAAAGAAGTCAGAAGTCATTTATATATTTCTTTAACTCTAGTTTTTCTTTTCTTGCACTTTTTATTTTTTTCTTTTGATTTGTCTTTCATTATATGGAAATTCTTAATAACTATAAATTAACTATAAAGAAGAGTCACTTGTGAGTTGGGTGGCAGATAAATTTAATAAATATTAAAAAAAGAAAGAAACCATTGTAAATCTTACTGTTTATACATATATATTTGTTGAATCATCAACTATCTTTGTGTTAACTCAGAAACATAATTATTCAGCATAATATCCTTTTTCTTTTTCAGTTAAGGTCCTGTACAAAATGTAGTAAGAAACATTCTAAAAGATATGACTGCTGTGCTTCTGTATGAACACTGTACTGAAGTAGGAAGGAATATGTAGGAAATCCAACCATCAACTTTGACATAATTTTCTAGGTAGGCTAAACCATGCATGTCTTCCCAGTAGAAGTGGTCACATATCAACATTTAATGCAAGCACAGTATTTGCCTGTCTTCTTAGAAGTATATATTTAGAGATGAGCCATGTTAGGCATGACATGTATGGCTATTATTTGTAAAGCATATATTGTATGTCTTATGTTTAAAAAAAACCTGTGTACCCTCAACAGGGTCTGAGAAGGAATGGAGGAACAGAAGGAAGAAGTTTGCTTTTTTTTTCTACTAGGATTAGTTCACAGGAAAATCTAGGATTTGTGCCAAGAAGGTGGAGCCAAGGAGATATTTGCAAAATAGGTAGTTCTCAACTTATGTCTGAAATTGGGACTGGACCTTCTGTTACTAAGTTGTTAACTGAGTTGTGACCAATTGTATGACTTTTTTTGCCATGATCATTAAGCAAATTCCACAATTGTTAAGTGAATCTGGCTTCTCTTATTAACCTTGCTTGTCAGAAACTCCAAGGAGGATCACAATTGCATTTTGAAATACAATTGTCTGCATTTCAAGGGGGAGGCTGCTCCCAAAAGCAGGTCCCCTAACAGAGAAGGTTTGCTACCTTGTGCTATGAAAAAAGACTGGGTTCAAGAATGAGTTGATTTTTAAAATACACTTTTAATACTCTTTCTGAGTATTTTTTTGGTTGCCTGCAAATCTGTTGCAACTACAATTTCCAGCATTCTAGAGACTGGGTGGGAACTTTGCAATATAAACTCATCTGACAGATGTCAAGTTAATTAAGGTTGGTCAGAATAATAGGGGGCATTGCTTGTTTGTTTGTTTCTAGTTGGTAATTGGCAAAATAAAAATTCCAGCAATATAAGAAGCATTGTTTCCCCTTTCTTTAAGGAAGTCCAATCTTGGATTTGGTCCCAGTTGGAGTCCCAGAAATAGTTTCTCCAAATTATCCAGGTATTTATCCCAATTTACTAAGCTGCACTTGGACAATCTATTCTGCTTTGGGAAGCAAACTGAAGAGTTGGATAAGATATTTTATAATTGAGGATGCTAAAGACCGCATTTGGGATTTCCTGAGCTTTTATGATGGACCAGATCAATGTTCACAATTGCTTGGTGCATTGTCCTCTGTCTTTTAGTTCATGGCCCTAAATATTGCCGCCTTTCTAACTGTGGACTGGAAATACCAAATTTATGATAAAGCATCGATAGTTGGCAAAATAGCAAATAGCAAAGAAAATTGTATTTTTCGTTTGATTAGGCTTAGAAATTCATCAGAGGTTTTCTGAATGGAGCTAGATATTATTAACTCCTGCCTTTCCTTCTATGCATATTTATGCATTTCAGTGATTTCTCATTGAAAGTCTGATTGTTTGGTATGAATGATGGAGGCCTTAGAGATGGGACACTCTTTTGTAGGAGATTGGCACTGACTTCTGGATTCCCATACTAAGGTCCTCGAGTGGCAGTTCAGGCAATTTTCTTCTAACTCAGCCATGCAGAATTTGTAATTACAAAAATGTCTACTTTGTGATTGGAGGTATTTCAACTTCATGGATGTGGGTGGTTGTCTGCTTGTCCATTTATAAAGACTTCCAGAAAGTCCCATGTCCTAGATCTGTAGATCTTTTCCTAGCCACAAGATTCCATTATATCATGAAATCCTTTTTCTAGACCACAGGGCAAGACTCAGTCAGACCAACTGCTTTTTGTTTTCTTCAGTATGACCAATGCAGCGAGACAAGGGCAGGCATGAGGCTGACTAAAGGCTGATTTTGGTGTTTCCTCATTGGACAAACAGGAAGAACAAGTTGTAATGGTGTGGTCAGGACAATCACTGCAGGATAGAAGTTGGTCTGATGAGTATTTTGGGAGTGGTAACACTAACATGTGAAAGTGCAGTGTCTAAGAGGCTGACTTATGAAAGTCCAAGGTTGAACTCTATACTCTGTCCTGCCATCTTATTGGGGTTCTTTGAGTAGTCACAGTCTCTTAGCCCAATCTATCCCATAGGATTGCTTAGCAGTACTTAAGAAGCACTATCTATGCCATCTGGAGTTCCTTCAGGAAAGGCAGAAAATAAATCTTGAAAATAAAAAGTTGTATAAATCATAGAGGGAAGGCTAGATACATGGTTAATGTATGCAGCAAAACTTCACCCTACATTCTCTGGCTTTCCCCCAACTGTATGGTAAATTGAAACCCTTTGGCATGGCGGACTTCTTTGTCTCATACTTTGCAGGAACGCTGTGTGGCCACAAAAGTAACCTTCAGCTGTTTTCGAGCGGCAGCTACTTGACAGTGCATTTCAGAACAGATGGCTTGGTTGGGGCCAGGGGCTTCGAGATCACTTTCAAAGAGATGAATCAAGGACTAGTTCAGAGAAGCAATGAAACAGAACTCAGCAGTCCATGTAATAATTTTAAGCCGGAGGAGGGAGTTGGGTGGGAGTCTTATAGACTATAAGCTTTCTAACAGACCTCTCGGTTGTTTTCTTTTTCCTATTCATTTAGAAACCTTATAGGTCATCAGATATCTTGAACTGTTTTATAAATAAAACAAACAGTCTGGCATTGGAAGAAGCAATCTGGAAGATACATATTTTAAAGGCACATGTAGAAGCCTGTGCAGTGTGCCTATATCTGCAAATCTCTGGCCAAGTGGCCTCCTATAAAGAGGCAGCTTAGGAAATGTCGAGCAGTGTTTTTTTGACAGCATTTTTAGAAATGGTTTGCCATTGTCTTCTTCCCAGGACTGAGAGCGAGGTATCTCTTTAGCATCTCTTTAAACATTATTTTATAGCACTATTTTAAAGCAAGACAGTGTAGAAAGGTATAAGAACAACATCTGATTAATTGTTTAAAAAATAAAATAAATCATTTTGGTGATCTGATATATGGAGCTCTTAAAGATTTCCATGATCTCATATGAGAACATCAGCACTGGCTTTGCTGACCTGTTTAAAATTTTAACTTTAATTTAACCAGGAAGTGTTGGGGTTAATTACCATAAATAGCATTATTTGCTAAAATAGGAATGACCAATGATAGAGTATAATAATAATGTGACTTTTAGCTGATACCTTTTCTTTCCTCTTGCTGTTTTACCTGATTAACAAATTGCTACTGGAGAAATTAATTAAAGGGGAGATGATATGTTGATTGGAAGAGAACAGGTAGCAATTATTTCTTAATATATGTCTGTATTGGAGGCTATTCAGAATAGTTCTTGATACTTCTCCCAGCAAATTTAAATGCTTAATTTGAAGAAAAGATACTAGTTGAAAAGGAGCTTAAAGCAGATGTAGCAAAATTGTTGCATGGCCTTAAATTTGGTTATGTGGCACAAGTTAATGGAATGATGACTTGCCTGGCAGAATGCCGACTGCACAATTAATAGGTGGCTCTTCTGACACTAGGAACTGAGGAATTGCAATGGAAGATCCATTCTCCAGGGAGGCAATGCCTGCAGACACCTTACTGGACGGACAGAGCAAAGTGGAAGTGTTTAGTGGCAACCTAAGCAACTCCAGCATCTTGGCCATGGCTTGTGAGCCTATAGCTTGAAAACAAACATTTCTGTGTAGCAATTTTGATTGATAAAACTTGGTTTCTGACTGCTGAGCATTGTAATATAAGGTAAGCAAATACTGGAATTATTTCTCTAGGATACAACTCTAGCCTAGGGACTTTTACTGCATTCTCAGAGCGAAACCAAAATGTCCTTCATGGGAATAATCCTTGGGTTGGAAAATTTGATGGGCCCAGAATGTGCAAAAAAAAAAAAAAGGATTTCACCTAATTTTAGTTTTTCAGCATTAAGTTTCTTGCACTAATTCAGCAATTTGCATTCTTTGTAAGAAGTTCATTATACAGCTAATCCTAAACTTATGACTGTAATTGAGCCTATAATTATAATCGCAAGTTATGATGGTTGTTAAATGGGTCATCATATGACCATGACTGATTTTACAACCTTTTTTACAGCAGTCTTAATGAACCCATTATCATTATCAGTCATTAAATGAACCCATTTTTTTTCTATGGGGCATTTTTTTGCCAGAAACTGGCTTCCAGCAAAAATGTCATAAACTACAGTCATGTGACTGAGGGATGTTGCACATGTTGTAAATGCAGTCCGGTTGCCAAGCTCACAAAATGTAATCATGTGGGCAGGGGGTTGTCATAACTTCAAACAGTCGCTAAGTTGTGAGTTTCTGGACCTGAACCCAGGTCTCAGTGTATAGATAATGCACTTTATTACTCTTTGTAAAAAGGATATGTGCCATTACTATGATTAAAGTGTGCATATTGTGAACTCAGAATGTCACCGTACTTTTAGCACTCATATAGACAAAGCTGTCCTAGGGATCACTGACTTGCTTCCTGGCACAAAAAGTGGCACTCAGATCTCAGTGAAAAATGTGTACTTTCATACCAACTTTGATGGTTTTCCTCCCAGCAATGATATCAGTCTGTTAGAACTGGAGATTCCCATTCAGACAGGTACTGTACTGAGTGAAATAACTTTTTTGGTTCAAGACTTTTATCTGCAATTTCAGTGCAAAGAAGTTTGACCCTGAAAAGGTCAAAAGCTGATCTAGAGTTGCTAAATTAAAGAAACCTTATACACCAGGATAAAACCAAGCCAAAGTTCTTGTAATAGTGGCTTCTAGAGAGTACTAAAATAGTTATACTGAGACCCATTGATTTGTATGTTCTGTGTAGTGACTTCAACAAAAAAACTTGCATGTAAATGGACAAGAAAAGACCCTCTAGGATAATAGAGAATATTGCAGCATGGGAAGCTGGCATTCAGAATTTCCACAAGTTAATTCTGTTCCCATCTGTTTTTCTTTTCTAATTCTCCGTTCCCTGCCCTCCCCATAATGTAATGATATATGCTGTGACCTTGGGAGAGAGAAAAAGATCCACAGCCAGGGGAGTGGTTGGATAAGGGGCAACTTAGCCCATAAAAGGAACATGGGTGTAGCAAACAGCTCAGGAGCAACCCTCCTTAGATTCTTGGGCTGAAAAGGCAACAGAAATGTATTTTTAGACTTGCAATATTCTGTTAATGTAACCTTACAATAAAGTAGAATTAGTCCATCTGATTATGCTTCCTATCTAGACTACCTTGCTAGGCTGACTCTAATGATCTCTCCTTAATCTGGTTCTTCAGCTCTTCCAATGATGCCTCCGTTGCCACTGTAACTTGAGTCCATCCATCTTGCAACTCTTCTTTTCTTCCATTTTTCCCAGCATTAGTGTCTTCTCTAGAGAGTTAGATCTATAGCTGGTTAGCACTTACATTCTTTTGTCCTTTCAGAAAACTTTGCATTTTTGACTACATCTGCTAGTACACCTTGAGGATTTTAGGTCTCATTGTGATGCTATGAAGAACAGTATGTGAAATCTGCACATCAGAAATCAGGCCTTGCATAAGGGATCATTTCAGGCCATCACTGAGAGAAAGATCTCTTTTCTCTATAACGTGCTATTTGGGAGAGAGCTAAATTACAGAGAGAAAAAGAGGAGGTCAGAGAAGAAGGAAGAAAGGATGGCTATCCATCTACTGCTTTTAAATTGCATCTAGAGTTCTGTGCAGGTTCCCTTGGGGGAATACAGTTCTCAGTAGGAAAAATAGAGGGACTCCCACCCTAAATAAAGTCACAAAAAGCTTCAGAAGATTGTGTACAGAAATGTGTGTACCTAAACCTTCTGGAAAGATTGTTTTCTTGGAACATGCATTTAGAGTCTTTTTTGCTTTGGTGACTCATATTTTTATTTTCACTGGCTGACACAGTTATCTGTATCAAACATCTTTCTCTGATTGTTTATTTTCCATCTAGAGGGTTGGTTTTCCCTAAGGCTGCAGCAAATACAAATATCACTTCTCACAAACAACGCCTGTGCCAGATACTGGGGTGAAGATATTAAAAACACTAATATATGTGGAAGTGCTACAGGGACAACTTCATGTGGTGTATGTAACTGGTGTGGAATATTGTCATTAAATGAGAGAAGTGTAACTTTGCATTTCACACCAGTCAACTTCAGAGGCTTCAATTATGTTGATTGTATTTTTAATGCTATCAGTAAGATTATCCATAAAAAGGATAGGCAATGTGATCCTGGGGCGATGAGTGGAACCAGCATGCTTTCTGACTGCACTGGCACAGATCAGCATTGCAGTTGTTGAAAAACAGCTGGGCAATTTTGCCATTTTGAAGAAGAAAGCATACAGAATGTGCTTCTCAGGAAACAAACAATATAGCTTTGCCTATGTATATGATGCAGTTCTGCCTATTTTCAGTCATTGTCTCCAAATGAGGGACTTCAAATACTCAGCAATATGGGTATTAATATGAAGTCATAGATCAGAAATAGATAATCTCTTGCCCTCTAGATGTTTTGGGTGCAAATTATCAGCATCAATTAAGTTGTGGTCATAATATCTGGAGGGCATGAGATTGCTTTCCTTATGGCACAGACAACCGATAAATTATAGATAATAGAATGGTGGGTTGATTTTAAGCTAAGTATTGTGGCTGAAAATGCTTATTTTTTGCATCCTATTTATTCTTTCCTCATTTCTATCTGAAATAGGGAAGATTTGGGGGGACCTCTCATATGCAACATCGATGGACGTGATAAACTTGTTGATCTTGTAAATTGGAGTAGTGATCACTGTGAACCATAATCTCCAACAGTCTACATGCAAATTTCTGTTTATAGAAATTGGATTTCAAAAGTGATCAATGGAAAATTGTGAAAAAAGACCTTAAAAAAGAATAATGAATGCATATTGTGCTTTAGGAGAGCTGTCTATCTCAATGTCTGTTAAGCATTGTCAAATCTTCATGTATTTCTCAGAACCATTTCTGGAATAGTTAATGCCCTCTTGCTATTGGAAACATGATGTCCTGGTGTGCGTATGTTTAAAAAGAAATACATATATAATTTCTGAAATCCTCCGAATGTTTGTCTGGATGCATCTGCTCCTAGCATCTTCCCTAATATTTGTGCATTGGAAAAAATACTTTAATATTAAAAGAATCAGGGAAAGCATATAGAACATGGATTCTTGAATTCTTTTGAATTCCATGCTGACAGTGGCCATAAGAGTTATATTTTCTTCTGTGTAAGAAACTCATGTGCAGATGTCTTTCTCCTTTCCCCTCATATTGTACCTGTATGTGCGTGCATGCAGTGAGAAGCATAAGATCACCTGCTTATCTGCTCTGAATCATGCAACCAGGAATAAGAAGAAAACAGTATTCTGATCTGCTGCTCAATTACATTTCCCATAAGGATGTACTGGGAAAAATGTTTTTGAATGTTTTTGTCAATAGTCCCAAGTTTGTTGTTGTTCAGTCATGCAGTTGTGTCTGACTCTTTGTGACCCCATGGACTGCAGCACGCCAGGCCTTCCTCTCCTGCACTGCCTCCCAGAGTCCACCCAAGCCCACGACCATCACACTGACTATGCTATCTAACCATCTCATCCTCTGCCATTCCTTCTCCTTTTGCCTTCAATCTTTCCCAGCATCACAGTCTTTTCCAATAAGTCCTCTCTTTGCATTATGTGGCCAAAGTACGTGAGCTTCAGCTTCAATATTTGTCCCTCCAGTGAGCAATCAGGGTTGATTTCCTGTAGGATTGACTGGTTTGGTCTTCTCACAGTCCAAAGAACCCTCAAGTATCTTCTTTAGCACCACAATTCGAAGGCATCAGTTCTTCGATGCTCAGCCTTCCTTATGGTCCAGCTCTCACAGCCATATAATACTACTGGGAAAATCATATCCTTGACTATGCGGACCTTTGACAGCAAGGGGATGTCTCTGCTTCTTACTACACTGTCTAGGTTTGCCACAGCTTTCCTCCCAAGGAGCGTCTTTTGATTTCATGGCTGCAGTCACCATCTGCAGTGATCTTGGAGCCC
>JANHZU010005917.1:154225-170408 GCA_032468055.1 Acrochordus granulatus | reverse complement strand
CAGTAGGGCGCGCGTGTTTAGAGGAAAGTTCTAAAAACGGGGAGCGGATGCTTGAGTCGCGGGCGGGCCCCTCCTTTTTTTTTTGCCGGTCGCGAGGGGAGAGCCTCTGACGTCATATCGAGGCGAGGGAGCGGGGGTCGGCAGAAGCGCTTTGCGACCAATGCGGAGTCACTTCAGTTTCAGAGGAAGAGGAACAGCGGGGCATCCGGGCCGTAAGGTAGGCGCCGCTAACCAGGAGTTTGGTAGAGATCCTGGGGAGGAGAGGGAACTCTCTATGGTCAGCGGCGGGCCTGTTGGAAGCCAGACCCCGTAAGTTTCACCGGGACATTGCAGACGAACCAGAAAACTTTGTCCAGTTTATGTTTTCCCGATGTGCGGGACTACATCTCCCAAAATTCCCGGCCGATTTGAATTATAGGCTGTCCTAAGTGTGCTCTAATTTGACATTTATTGGGAATCAGGTTGTGCATACATTTAATAATAGATTAAATTAAAATATATATATTTTAGGCTGCCTCCTAGTCTAGATTATATCTGAGCATAGAACATTGCTAAAACAGTAAGATAAATATATATAGTGCAAGAACCATGAATCGTTAAAGTGCAAAACTGCGCTCGGAAGTTCGCAGATTTAGACGCAGTTCCCATAAAACAGGTGTTGTACTCCTTTGGAAGACTAAATCCTTACAGGGATCAACACAGTTAGATTTATTGAGAACTGCGGAGAGCCAGTTTGATTCTCCATGTGTGCTTGTCTAATATTTTCTTTCAGTTGTGCTAACAGTTACGTCTGTTTTAGGAATTTTAAGTCTTTTCTCTGCCCACAGGACGGGAGATGGCTGAAGAAATTGAAGAAAAAGCTACAGTGAACTTTCCCTTTCCGTATACACCGTATCCCATTCAAGAGCAATTTATGGCTAAACTTTATCAGGTCTTGGAGATGGGAAAGATTGGGATATTTGAGAGCCCAACTGGCACAGTAAGTCTCTTTTTATTTTAATACACACACAACTAGTCGTTTTGCTATCAACATAGAAGTGTAAGCAGGAATGTCCCCAAGGTCTGGTGAAAAAAAGCCCAGATGTCATCACGACAGAATAATTGAAGCATCTCCTGTTTTTCATGGGCAATGCATCTATCTTGACTTTTTTTGACGATGCCTTAGGGACACCCCTGAGCATAAGCATTTGGGTAAAAAAAGAACACATTGCAATAGGAAGCAAACAACCGGATAAATAAGGGAAGGGGGCTTGCCACTTGCTATCTAATATGTGGCTCTTGCAACTCTTGCATCCAGCCTAGAAATATTTTGTCAAAAATGGGACAAATGTTAAAAGCTTCGGGAGTTTTAATTTGAAATGTTGATATTCTGCTTATGTTTGGTATAACGATATAAATCCTCTCCACCTCTGTTTGTTTATTCAGGGTAAATCATTAAGTTTGATATGTGGTGCTCTCTCATGGCTTCGGGATTTTGAAGAGAAAAAGAAACAGGAGGAGGCCCTGTTATTAGAAACTAAAATTAATGGAAAAAATGCAGAAGATGAGCTCAAGAAAAGCAGTACAAAGCCTTTAGCCAGCCAGCCAATGATTAATGAACCAGACTGGATAATGCAATTTGTGCAGGAGAAAAAAGAGCAGGAAATGATACACAGGCTGAAGGTAAGAATAGGTAAATTATTGGTCTTGCTTTATTCAATTCTGATGATGATTGTAAATAGAAAATGTAAATAGATGTAAATAGAAAAGATTGTAGTATGGGCACTTGCCCCATTCTGTTCTTCTTTTAGCTGCGACCATCTAATACCACTCTTTTATCTTTGGCACATGCTGTATGTTTAATAAAAAGGGCAAAGTCAATTGAGGAATTGTCAGATATAATTACCTGAAAGAAAATTGTATCTAAAGAAAATCAAATTGACACTTGATACTTCAAAAACTTACAAATGAAGCAGCACTTCAGTGCTTCATAAAAAACTAGAATGTATTCCTCCCATCTTCAGGTAGATGAACAAAATACTGTACATGATGATATGAAGGCACTAAAAATAGCAGAAGAGTTCTAGTTATAATTAAAAAATGTTTATTAAGGATGTAATGTTTTTAAATTTGACAAAGTCTGGTCTTCCTTTGTTTATCTAAATATTTGCTTACTAACATTTCATTTTGCACTGAGAACACTTTAAAATGAGAAATGTAAGATGATATCTGTTTAAAATGAAATTGGGGCCATTGCCTATCAAATATTGACAATACATATATTGATATAATTACTGCAAAGAACCATTAAATATTATATGTTGTGAGGTAATTTTACACAAATACTTGTGACAAATTTCAGGATCCAAGTGACTGAACTTTCCATGCAATTTTATGATTTCTTAGGAAGAGCAGATCAGGAGGAAGAAGCGAGAAGCATTCCTGGAGCAAATTCGGTGCAATGGGAAATTGAAATATGTGTCTAAAAGGAAGGTGAGCATTTCCAGTGCTGTGACTGAAAATTAAAATAATTTTCCCAGAAATAAAATTGCGGGTGAATGGAATGGACTGAAAAAAAACCCATTTGACCCAAAGTTCTTGTAAGTACCTCAAAGAAAACTGCATGAACAATGTATGAGTTTAGGATATAATGGATAAATGAGAAATCTACAAACTATAAATCTGTAGTTAGATAAATATTGCTCTGTTGGATCTGGCTTCTGTATTGATTTGTTCATGTCTGCAGTAATTGCACCTATTGTAAACATAGTATACTAGACAAGCATTGAGAAGTTCCATAAATAATGCATTTTATGTATTTATTTCCCTTTGGTCACCTGCATGAACAAATTCCTCACTGAGAAAGGTTGGTCTCAGAAGACTTCCTCTTAGAATGACAGACAACTTGGCTTAAATTGATGGATGTTTTCCTTGTGTTTATTTCAGCGGATGGAGAATGAGGAGGCAGAACAGCTGCTTCAGCTCAGTAAGGACATTTTATCTAAGCCTGCTTCTTTGGAGCTTTCTGATGTGAGTGAGGAAGATCTGGTCCTTACAGAGTACGAGAGTGATGAGGAGCAGAAAAGAGGAAATAGGTATTAATGGTAGTACGACTAAGAGGTTGAAGCAAGGAGCTAAAGTTTCTAGGAAAATTATGTATCCCTCTTACAAATCTTCTGGAAAGTCCAGCATCTATGAAATCCTTCGGTTTAAGGAAGAGTTGATCTCGATTAAGACTCAGCATCAGATATTCCATCAATTTTGCTTTCCAAGAAGTGATGGAACCTTCCAGTTATTAAATCCAGAAGTCAAAATTGGGGTGAATGAGTAGGACTAGAAGAAATTGCTGAACCAGCTAAGCATTCTGAAATTTATTGTTTAGAAGATATCCGATTGGGCAAGGCTAGTATATGCAGGTAGTCCTCGATTTATGACTGTAATGATTGTAAGTTATGGCAGTCATAAAGCGGGCATCATGTGACTAGATTTTACAGCCATTTTTGTGGCAGCTGCTAAGCAAATAGTCATTAAGTGAATCTGTGGTTGTGAAGAGAACACCACAGTTAAGCAAATCCATTGTTGCAACAGGATGTTTTTGACAAAAGTGGAAGTAAATGCCATTTTTTGGCACAAGTGTCATAAATGGTGGTTTCAGATGACCATAAATGTGGGCCCATTGCCAACTGCTGAAATGCAGTCACATGACTGGGGGGGCGCTCCATCTGTCAGAACTTCAGAACCCAGTCATAAGTACCTTTTGTGAGGGTCTGTGGGAATTTCAAATGGAATTACTATTTCCTAAACGACTGGCCGTAAATCAAGGACTATTTGTAAAAATGTTTCTGAAACACCAGTAAAATAATTTCTATTTCCATTTTCACTCTTTAGGTTCAGTGGAGTGGATAGTGATAGTGATGATGATGACCTACAGGAAGAACACGTCACAAAGGCAAGTTTCAAGGGGTGTTTGTTTCCTCCTGTACCTGCTTTGTAAAACCATCCATGGGAACTAATTAAACAGTTCTAATACCTTCTTTTCCACTTTCCGTACCCTGCCGATTTTCCTTTTTCTCTCTTAATCCTTTCTTCTTCTGTCACTTAAAATTGGATAACACCCTGTTTCATTTTAATAGATGTAGTCAAAACAGGGATAGCCAACCTTTTTGAAAGGAAACCCTGAAGCAGCCTAATATCGCATTGCCAATATTGGCTGGCAAAGTATGGAATTAAGTGGTTCGGTATTTGTAATTTTTTTGTCACTGTTTAAATGGTGCATGAGCTGTCAAAACAAGTATTATCAGAAACAAAAACATCATTCTGGACAGGACATTCATTTTTATCACAAATTCTCCCCAGCAATGATAACCATAGTTTCTCCCATCTTAACATTGTCTTTTTCAACTATTCCATGTCTTAATATAGGTACTTAGAAATAACATACAATTCAAATTTGTCATAGTGATATCCAGATATTTTACATTTTTCTCAGAGCCCATTTTATTAATCACTTCTGTTCAATCTTTTGTTTGTTGATTTTAAGATCTGATAATCCACCAATTTTTTTTTAGTTTTCTTTTAATGTTTCAATTCCCTTTAAAGGATCTTCCAAAACCAACACCAAGTTGTCTGCAAAAGCCCTTAATTTACAAGTATTTTTTAAAAAATTTTACTCCCACAATCTTCTCATCTTGTCTCATATCTCTATTCATTATTTTAAAAATTAGAATAAACAAGAGGTAGTGGGCATCCCTATCTTGTTTCTATGTGTAAATCTCACAAGGCTTTGTTAAATCTCCGTACACAATTATTTGTGCTTTCTGAGAAATATAAATCAATCTTATTCCTTTTATAAATTCTCTCCAAAGTTCATGTTTTCCAGAATTTTGAACAGGAAAGCCTAGTTCAAATTGTCAAAGGCCTTTTTTGCATCTAAAAAATCATGTTTTTCATTATGATGCTCCAAATATTTAAAAATGTTCAATGTCCAGATATTCCAAAAACATCCAATAATGCTATTGACTGAGAATATAGTTCTTGTCCCTCTTAGATGTGAGTTCTATACTGACCTCTTTCCAACCCTCTGGCATCTTTCGTCCTTGTAAAATAGACTTCATATTTTGTAAAGGTTGTAAAATCTCATCCTCAAACTATTTATAAAAAGATCCTGATAATCCCTCTGGTCCAGATATCTTTCCTGGTTTAATCTTTTTTATAGCTTCACAAACTTCCCTTATTTGTAGAGATCCATTCATAATCTATCTCTGTTCTTTTGTAATCCTTAGATTTTTTTTATTTAGGTTTAAATAAAATCTGTTTTCTCCAGAGGTATATCACTTGCTTTATACAAGTGGGAATACTATTAATGAAATACTTTTTGCATGGCTACATTATCTTTTAATACAATATTGCGATTTCAGTATTTTTTTTTGTAATTTATATGCCAGCCACTTTCCTGGTTTATTTGTAAACTCATTTTTTTATTTTACAAGATTCATTGCCATTTTTCTAGCTCTTAACATAGATGACTGTCATAGTCAAAAATTAATTTGATTTTTAATCAAAATTAATGAAGTTAAATACTTCTCTGGAAATATCTTAAATTCTTCTTTATCTCTCATCTAAAATAGCTTGTGTTTTCTTTTGCCTCTTTTTTTGAGTTTACTATTAAGTTGTAAGGGGCATGGTGGCCTAGCGGTTAAGACACTGGGCTTGTTGGCTGGAAGGTTGGCAGCCTGAGTTCAAGACCCAGGTGCCACATAAGACCCAGGAGCTCCCTTTATTCGCCCAGGCCCTGCCAACCTAGCAGTTTGAAAGCATGAAAAATGCAAGTAGATAAACAGATGCCACCTAAATTGGTGGGAATGTAACAGTGGTTTGTGTGCCTCGGCATATAGTCGTGCTGGCCATATGACACAGAAACATCTTTGGACAATGCTGGCTTTTTGGCTATGAAATGGAGATGAGCACCGCCCCGTAGAGTAAGACATGACTGGAAGGGGAAACTTTACCTTTTATTGTATTGTATAAAATAACCTCCGATAAAATCTTTACTTGTATCCCAAAGCATTCTTAAATCAATAACTTTAACCATTTTTTTAAAGCTCAGCTGTGAGTTCAAAGAAAAGTTGATCATCTCTATTTTAAAAACTTTTGTAGGCCTCAGCTACTTCCTTGGCCAGTCTTAGACTTGTTTGCTAGAAAGCAGTTGAAGTAGGACAGCTTATTACTTTCTCAAAAACTGCTCAGATTACTACTGTGCCCCATGAGGACACATTATTTTCTGAGCAGAGGCTTTCTGTATATTTGTACAAACTGGGAAAAAGAAAGAACAGATTCTGTATTGCTGTGGCTCTACTCGGTGTTTTTCAACCATGGCAACTTTAGATATTATGAACTTCAACTCCCAGAATTCTCCAGCAAGCATTCTGGCCGGAGAATTGGGACCTGAAGTCCACACATCTTAAAAGTTATCAAGATTGGCAAAAACTATTCTATATGAAAAGGATTCTGATGTCTGTTCACACACTTTCACAGATTTATTATTGCAGTCGGACACATTCCCAGCTGGCTCAATTTATCCATGAAGTTCAGAAGAGCCCTTTTTGTAAGGAGATTCGTCTGGTGTCCTTGGGCTCTAGGCAGGTAGGTACCTTCCTCAAAGCAGTTCTGACATTCCTTCAAGGAACCATAATCTAGGAAATTAGCAAGTTTGCATTTGGCTTCCCTGTCTCTTCCAGTAATGTTGTTATTCCCACGTACATTTTCTCTCTATTAGTACTAGGTGTGAATGCACAAAGATAGAAAACTAATGCCTTTCCCTGTCTAAGTGATGAAAAGAGAGATAAAAAGGAACTAAATGTGGTTTTGCTGTAATAGTCCTCTGACTCATCCTGTCCATGAGTTCCCAAACGCCAACTAGAAAAATAATTTTAAAAGTATGTTCAGAAATCTGAATTCAATGCAAGTGTTCATTTGCCATACAATGCATCTTATTATCAGCCTCAAAGATGATGCGTCCTTCCATCATGAATGTGATGTTTGTGAATCTTTACCGCTTTTTTGGCTATTGAAAGGAATTTGCATTGTTTTGTGCTAGTCTAAGTAATACTGAAGGGAACACAGTGAAATCTCTTTGTTTAATGACTGATTGTTTGCACCTGTCAATTTATCTTAGAACTTGTGTGTGAACCAGGAAGTGCGGTACCTGGGAGTGGTCCAACTCATCAATGATCGTTGTATGGAGATGCAAAAGAATAAACATGGTAAGACAGTGAATCCTGATGGATCAGTGGAGTCTGTAATTAAATGATGCTGAAGCAAAATAAATGGAAGCTATATGTGTTGAGGTGATGGTGGTAACAATTTTCAACATTTTATAGTCTGGATTTTCCCATTCACGGTTCCAACCTGCCAATTTTCTATTTAGGATGCACGTAATCCTCAATTTACAACTGGGCGCTTAGTGACCGTTTGAAGTTACAACAGACTCTGAAAAAGGGACTTGCAACCTAGATTCAAAGTTCTGACATTTTGGGCTTCTCCCGCAGTCATGTGACCTCATTTGGGGCACTTGGTAACCGGCCCACAATTACAGCCATTTGCAGCATCCTACAGTCACCTGACTATGATTTATGGCCTTTCCTGGTTTTCTGTAAATATTCCATACATCCAAGTATATTTGATGCGTGTGGGACAGATTTGGGGTGTATCCAACTTTAGAAGTATTTTTTTTCTTGGTAGTTTGGTAATGTTGGGTTTCCTCTGAACCTAGATTAGGTTTTCTTTGATAAAGGTATGCAGAAAATTTTGTGGTTGAAATATGGGTGAACTGTGCTGTGCTGTTTTGCTGGCATTAGAGTTTAATTGAAGATCACTGTAACCAGCAGGATCCATTGCTCTTGAGTGAGTGCAAAACTAAAAGAAACCTGTTTGGATGCAAAACTCTTCCAAAATTCTTGAAACAATCAATTTTTGCACTATATACAATAATTTCATGCTTGAAAGGAATGTTTTGTACTTGAACTGGTTTGAATGGAAGCTTTTGTACACCCTTAGGCACTTGTTTTTGATCTGTAATGTCAGGAGTACATGAAAATATTTTAAATTACTTTTTTAATTAAAAACTTCAAATCTTATGAAACATTATGCAAGAATGCAGTTCCTATGGGATTTGTCTCACAATTTTAGCTATGTTTAGCATTATGGTGCCTGATGCCCTGAATATAGAGAGTAATAATATTGAATTATATTCAGCATTTCTTCAAAGGCAATCACGGTGACACGTGTGTTAACTTTGATTTTATTCTTAAAACAACCCTTTAAAGCTCAGTTAGTTTGAGACTTTGGCTCCATGTAGACATCATACTAAACAATGTGTTTTTTTAACCTTGGGTTTGGCAACATTGGTTTCTAAAAGGTTCATATAGATGGACACATGCAAAGCTATAATACAGGTGATCCTCAACTTATAACCATAAATGGAACCAGAATTTCTGTTGCTAAGCCATGTGTGGTTAAGTGAGTCATGCCTGATTTTACAACTTTTTTTTGCCACAGTTATGCAAATCATTGCAGTTGTTAAGTGAATCACACAGTTATTAAGTGAATCTGGCTTCCCTATTGACTTTGCCTGTTGGAAGTCAGCTGGAAAGGTTCAAATGGTGATCATATGACCTTGGGATGCTACAACCATCATAAATGCATTCCTGTTGCCAAGTGCCTAAATTTCAGTCACATGACTGGGAATGCTCTGATGGCTGTGCAAGGATTGCTCATAAGTAATTTTCTTCTGTGCTGTTGTAACTTTGAACAGTTGCTCAATGAATGGCTGTAAGTTAAGGACCACCTGTACATTGCTTGGGAGTTACTGCGGTAAGCAAATTCTTGGCTGGCTCTGGTCACTCTTGGCTTGATTGAAATCTTCTTGTCTACATTTAGCTCATGCTGGTTCAATCTGGCTACGTCTGTGTACGTTTTCAATACTAGAAAAATGGGCAAAGAAACAAAAAAGTCTGCATGGTATCACAGGGGCACTCTGAAGCCTGACTGTGGCTGATGGAACTTCTAACGTAAAATACACATGATCTAAGTTGGGAAAAAGGATGATCCACGTACTGATCACAGACCTGTTTTAATAATATACTGTATGGCTCTGAAAGTTTCTCCCTCTGATGATTTGCCTTCAGAGAAGACTACAGGAGCCAAGACAGAAGGCAAGAAGAGATGTGTGAGCCGAACAGTGTGTCCATTTAACTCTTATGAGCCTGTGCAGCTGCTTCGGGATGAAATTTTGGTAGAGGTGAAAGATATAGAGCAGTTGGTTTCTCTGGGGACGGAAATGAAGGCCTGCCCTTATTACGGAAGCCGGTATGCCATCCCAGCTGCTCAGGTAGATATTTGTGGATCTCTTCTTGAAGCCTTGTGGACATTTGAAAACAGATGGTCTCATTTTCTTTGTCAGTAGCCTGGTGTCCTTTTGCTAAACACTTTGGGTTGATTAAACTGCTGCTTTTTCATACCTCAAAATGTTGACTAACTGTGCTTGGAGAGAGAAAGCATGTTTCAGGCTTAACTGCCTCCTAGTTTTCCTCCTCCCTTGTAAATACTCGTTTTTTAGGACCATTTACGTCAGGGGCATCCAACCTTTGCAACTTTAAGACTGAATTCTGGGAGTTGAAGTCCACACATCTTAAAAGTTGCCAAGGTTGGACACACCTGATTTACATATTATTTATGATCTCCTGGGCTTCTTTTGAAATTACATGCAGTAGGAATTTAAAGGGTTCGTCAATTTTGAAGGAATAAATTATACAACTGCAAGCTCAACGTGGTAGTGGTTAAGCTGGTGGAACTAGGTTCAAACTCTGGGTGATTTTGAAGAAGTCATTTATTTTCCAGCTCAGCCTACTTATAGAACTGGAACAATTAGAGGAGGAAGGTTTTTTGCCACTTTGAACTCCTAGAGAAAAAGTGAATTATAAATCTAACAAATAAGATTAAACAAATAATCCCCACTTACTCATACTTTACATGTGATTAAAATAAATATATAAACATTCTCCAGGTTCCCAAAAATCTCATCTGCTATTGGTAAAAAGGTCCCATTTAATTAATGCTCGGTCTGTCCCACAGTTGGTGGTGCTGCCATACCAAATGCTTCTGCATGAAGCTACCCGAAATGCATCTGGGATCCAGCTGAAGGATCAAGTAGTGATAATTGATGAAGCTCACAATCTGATTGATACCATTGCTTCCATCTATAGCACTCAGGTGACAGGCTCACAGGTGAGTCAGAACTGAGGACCTTTCTCCTAATAGCTGCTGCTTCCTTATTATGGTCTCTCTGTACATTGTCATCAGTATCAGGCTGTTGTAAGAGACTGTATACTTTACAGTCAAAGTTATGGTTTTCCCAGAAGTAATGTATGGCTGTGAGAGCTGGACCATAAGGAAGGCTGAATGCCAAAGAATTGATGCCTTCAAATTGTGGTGCTGGAGAAGATTCTTGAGAATCCCTTGGTCTGCAAGGAGATAGTCAATCTTAAAGGAAATCAACTCAATTATTCATTGGAAGGACAAATACTGAAGCTGAAGCTCAAATACTTAGGCCACCTTATGCGAAGAGAGGACTCATTGGAAAAGACCTTCATGCTGGGAAAGATTGAAGGCAAAATGAGAAGGCAATAGTGTAGGATGAGATGGTTAGATCAACATAATTGATGCGATGGTCGTGGATTTGAACAGACTTTGGGAGATATTGGAGGACAGAGAGGCCTGGCATGCTATGGTCCATGGGGTCATGAAAAGTCATGACTTAGCAACTGAACAACAACGAGAGACTGTAAATTACTTCCGGTCTCCAAGATGGGATATCCCTAATACTAGTTAACATACTACGCAGATGGAATTATGTCACTTTAAGTCTATAGAAGCATTTTTGGTGAAACAATGCTGGTCTAGATATCATTATTGTTTTATTTTTAGGCACAGACAATCAGACTCACACTTGTAGCTACTTTATTGTCCTCTGCCTATTTCATAGGAATCTCCCCAGACTGGCAATTCTATCCTGGGAACTAATAGATAAGGCCCTGAGAAATTCAGGGGGGTTCAGACCTAGCCTTTAGCAACTGTGCAGTGAGTCCAGGCTAATTCCGCACTTGAATCCTCCTCCCTGCTGGACTGATTGCTCTCCAACACGTACCCTTTATTTCTGTTTTAGCTGTGCTGTGCCCATTCCCAGTTATCGCAGTACATGGAACGATATAGGTGAGTGTTTATGATGTGAGATTCTGGTTTGTGGAGATGTGAATTGGCTATGTTTGCATACAACGGCAAATAAACATTTACTGCAAACTACTGGCAACTTCTAACTTTTCATTCTTAGATGGAGAGGAGAAGAAATACTGATAGCAAATAACTGTATGGTCTAGACTGGGCATGCACAACATACAAGTAGTCCTTGACTTATGACTGTAATGAAACCTGCCCATTATGGTTGTAAGTTGTAACAGTCAGAAAATGGGACACCCATGCGACCAACCCAATTTTACAGTCTTTTTTTTGCAGTTGTTAAGCAAGTGCAGCAGTAGTAAACAAATGCCAGGGTCATTAAGTAAACCCACTGTTCTCTATGGAGTATTTTTGCCCAAAATCGGAAATAAACATTGGTTTTTGGCAAAAATGTAAATTATGATCATCCTACTGTGGGATAGTACAAATGACTATAAATGTGAGACGGCTGCTGTGTGGAGGGCATCCATTGGAATTTTGGAACCAAGTTGTAAGTACCTTTTGGGGGTCCATAAAAACTTTGAATGATTACTAAGTGACCAGTTGTAAGTCAAGAATTACCTGTATGTTCTTTGTTCCTCACCGTTCACATAATTCTCTCCATGAGTTTTAACACTTATTCCAGCTCAGCTTGATTATCTTGCATTATGTTATCCTTGTGCATTCATGTATCATCTGATCTGTTTTAGGAAATGCTTAAAGGCCAAGAATCTGATGTATATTAAGCAGATTCTGTTTTTGCTGGAGAAGTTTGTGGCTGTTCTTGGAGGTAAGGACAGAGTTCTTGCCTCTTCAGTTCTCCTGAGTGCCATCTTTCCAGTATTGCTACCTTCTGCAATAGAACGTCCCATCAAATTCAGTTCCATTGCATTATATAATAGGCTTGCATCAAAGAATATAACATTACTTAATTTGACATTATATGGACTGTAGGGATTTCAATCTTTAATGTAATGCCTTGTTTTTAGTCAACATAATGGAGTCTAAAAAACAACAGGCTTCAGCAACCCTGTTTCATCTCTTTCCCCAAGCCATGTTTCCTTTGATCATTACCATCTTTAACTTCTCTGACAATTCTTTCTTAGTTTCCATTTTTGCTCATCCCACATAGAATAGATGTAAGCACACAGCAAACGAAGGATGAAATGTTGATTTTAAACAGTGCTGTAATGGAATTACTGTTTGTTTTGTAATGCATATTTTTCCTCAGGTGTATACTCCTGCTTTGGATAGATGCTTTATAATTGCATTAGTGTTAGATACTTACAGATCTTGCTACGAGCTTAATGTACTCAAATTCTAAATTGCTTGTTTTAATTTTTTAAATACAGGTATGAATGCAATAAATGTAATTACAAGCAAATTAAGATAAAAACTTGAATTAACATAGCAGGAAAAGAATGCTTCCCCTTTATGTTCTATTAAAGAAAAGACTAAAAACTAGCCAAAAGCTAGTCTTTTGGTTATATAGTTGCTTGCTGGCCAAAAATGTATAGATGATTTCTACTATGTATTCTTTGGCTGGATTCATATAACATATTAACTAAGTCAGTTAAAGAACTAGTGGTTCATTTTTATATATTCTACACTTTTTCTTCTTCTTCTGGTCTGGACTTAGCCTGTATGATAACTTGAATCAATCTATTATAGGTAGTCCTCGCATTATGACCATTCAGCAATTGTTTGAAATTATAGTGGCTGAACGAAGAGACTTATGATTGGCTCTCAAAATTCTTGCCATTGCAGCACCCCTGTGGTCACATGGACAAAATTTGAGGCTTGGCAACTAGTTTGCACTTACAACTAATTGCAGTATCCCATTGTCACTTGATTTCCATTTTTAACCTTCTCTGCTAATTTCCAATTATGGGGAAGCTGGCAAGAAAGGTCACAAGATGCTGGGTAAGTTTCCCTGCTTCTCCAGCCTCCCTGCCTTTTCACACATGCACACTTCTACCAGCACTCTCCTTCCTTGGCTTCTTTGCGTTCACATACACATACTCATGTCCTCTTTCCCCAGCCTCCCTGCATGCATGTACTCTGGACCCTCTTTTCCCAGCATCTCTGAGCTTGCATTACACTACAGCATCCCACAACTCCCATTGACCTGTGCTTGACCTCCCAAAGCTTCTCCCACTCCCCTGCAGTGCCCCCATGTACCTATCCTGGGACTCTTTCTGCTTTTCACTTAACAACCCACATGTCTTGGGGTTATAATGACAACCAGTACTGCCTGGATTGCTACTACTAAGTGACGCAACCATATTATGTGCTTTGTAACCATTGCTAAGCATCAGCAATCCCAATCCCAAATCTTGTTGTAACTTGAGGACTACCTGTATGTAGATTTAGAAAATGGATTTGTTTAGCAACCAAAATAACAGTCTTATATGAAATAGTGGCTTTTTTGGGTGGGCTATTAAGATTGCTGTGGAGATAAAATGATGTATTAAAGATGTAGCATTGGAGTTCTTTTATTTTTGCTGGCACTAGTACAAGCACATAAAGACCCATTTCTGATCAAAATATTCCCATTTGCTTTGCAAAGTTCTTCATTGGAGCCAATAGATTTTTTTAAAAAAAGTTCCTTTGTGGAGTATGGTCTAAGGGCTAATCACTAATAGTAATACTGTTCTATACAGAGTTAAAGGAGGAAAAGTTTTGCAAAAGTAGTTCCTGGGAGAGCAAGACTGAGGATTCCCTCATCTGCTCTGGCTTGGAGCTGCACAGTTGCACTGGTAATGCACTTTATCCCTAAGTGATATATTTTTGGTCCAAAGTAATATGTAATTTAGCTATATTGTCACATGGAAATAATGTCTGAATTATTGCTGCTCTGCTTTTTTTGTTCACCAGGAAATGTAAATCAGAACCCAAGTAAACAGACCATATCAGAAGCAGGTAGGATGTGGATGTGACACCAGAAAATGTGTAAATTGGCATGGTTTGGCCAGCCTGGATTTAAGAAGAAGACTGAACTGAACAAACTAGATGTTTTTTCTTTTTCTCTACTCTCTCCCTCTCTAAGGCGTACAACTGAAATCCATTAATGACTTTCTGTTCCAGTGCCAAATTGACAACATCAATCTCTTCAAGGTAAAGAACAACCTGACTTGCACCAAGGTCTAGAATTTGGTGGGGATCTAA
Source organism: Acrochordus granulatus (assembly GCA_032468055.1). Taxonomy (NCBI): domain Eukaryota; kingdom Metazoa; phylum Chordata; class Lepidosauria; order Squamata; family Acrochordidae; genus Acrochordus; species Acrochordus granulatus. The sequence continues at coordinate 155,990 of JANHZU010005917.1, read as the reverse complement.
AAGTCATGTTTGAGCACCAAAAGAGGTGTTTCCTTTTTCCTTTACACTCTGGTCAGATTTTGTCAGGATTAATTTTTTAAAAGCCATGGTATTAACAGCCTCTTAGCTAAAGTATACACTTACATGTAGATGCTAAAAATCATAGTGTTGGACTCAAGGACATCTCTATAACCACACCTAGAAAATAATTTGGAAAAAGCAGTTTGTCCATTGTGTGAATCCAACACTTACACTGTCTTTTTCTCAGTAGTATGAGCCTGAAAAATATTTCAGTTCCATTAAAAGCCTCACTCTTAAAGTTGATGAAACTCTTAAAGAAACCTCAAGGTTTTTTGAGGTTTATTCAAAAGGCTGCCAAATGATGTTAATACTAACGCTAATGAATAGCAGAATTGCTCTTGGGAGATCTAATGAGAGAGAGAGAGTGTATAAACATAAGACAACCTGAGCATATAATATGCACATAATATAGAAAATATCCAGAACTTCCTAGGAGGACTGCATACTTTTGCCTCTTAAAACTTTACCTCTAAGATAAAGATTGAATCATGATAAGCTTGCAGAGAAGGCCAAGACTGGATATAAACAGATAGGAAAACTAGGAAACTTTTATTGTGTATGTTCTCTCTTTTCAACAGGTTCAGCGCTATTGTGAGAAAAGCTGCATCAGCAAGAAGGTAGTAAATTGACAGAGCAGGACAAAACTCTGGTTCCATGTATTTATGTGTACAAGCCATGCCTTTTTTTGCCTGTTTTCATACATTTTCCATGGAATACAGGAACATAGGAAACCACCTTAGATTGACTAAGACCAGTTGGTTTAATTTGGTTAGCTGTAGTCAATACAGAAATGCAAGCTGAATATGTTGGGCTTGTGAAAGGTTGGGATACAATTCCCAAAAATTTTTCAAAAGATGTTATCCTATTGTAATTTTTACTGATTGGAAAGGTATTAAATGTATTAAATCTATGATAAGAGAGTAATTATAATGTAATTCTAATTAAAGGTAAGTAAAATACATCAAATAAACTTACAGAGTCCGGGCATTTGGAGGCTTACTGACTTTGTTTTTTTGTGAGGGTATTCTGGTCTACCATGGGAAGGCAAATTGTCTGAATATTTTCTTTTTTCCTCCACAGGAAAGATTAATGAGTAGGGAAAAGTATATGAACAATATTTAAATAATACTTCTCGTCCTTTTTCTTTTGGCAGCTGTTAGGATTTGTGGAAAGATACGGAGTTTTCAAAACCAGGAAAGAAGACCAAAAGTTGGCCAGTTTGCAGAACTTTTTGCAAACCTTAAACAAGAGATCAGAAAAAGAAGGTGAGTTAAGCTACAAAGTAATTCTTAGCAGTCTTAAGAACTGGAAGGAGATGAGCTGGAAAAGGCAAGACATGATATAAGATTAAAATAGTAATATTTCAGTGGGTTTGGAAAAAATTGGGTACATGAAACTTCTGTTTTTGTGTTCTTTCATTTCAGTGGAAGTAGCATATCCATCTATGTGTTTTTGTGCTCATGTTCACAGTGGATTTCATGTGGAGCTATGTCTTAGGATAAATATATTACAGTGGTGCTTCACAAGATGAGACTATTCCGTTCCAGAAGAACACTCTTAACGCAAAATGCTCCTCAAGCGAAACAAGGTTTCCCATTGAAAACAATAGAAAATTGGACGATCTGTTTCACGCCCCCAAAAATATTCACCAAAAAATCATTTTCAACAGAATTGGATGTAGAAATGATTGTCCCTAACATCTGAA
>JANHZU010005917.1:139295-149459 GCA_032468055.1 Acrochordus granulatus | reverse complement strand
GGGTTGAGGTCTGGACTTAGAGTGGGCCATTGCAACACCTGGATTCTTTTCTGTCTTGGCCATTGTGTTGTAAATTTGCTGATGTGCTTAGAATCATTCTGCTCCATGACCCAATGTCAGCCAAGCTTTAGTTGTCGGACTGATGGCCTCACATTTGACTCTAGAATACTTTGCTATACAGAGGAGTTGACAGTTAACTCAATAACTGCAAGGTGCCCATGTCTGGAGGCTGTAAATCACCCCTTCACCACTGTGCTTGATGGTTGGTGTGAGATGTTTGTGCTGATCTGCTGTGTTTAGTTTTTGCTAAATGTGGCACTGTGCATTACAGCCAGACATCTCTGCTTTGGTCTCATCTGTCCAAAGGACAGTGTTCCCAGAATCTTGTGATTTGTTCAGATACAACTTTGCAAATCTAAGCTATGCTGCTGTGTTCTTTTTAGAGAGAAGAGGCTTTCTCCTGGCAACCCTTCCAGACAAACCATACTTGTTTAGTTTTTTTCTTATGGGACTCATGAATTTTAACATTTCACATGCTCTTCAGAAGAGGCCTGTAGAGTCTGAGATGTCACTCTTGGATTTCTTGCAACTTCTCTGACCATTGCAAGGTCTGACCTTGGGGTGAATTTGCTTGGATATCCACTTTTGGGAAGATTGGCAACTGCTTGAATGTTTTCCACTGGTGAATCATCTTCCTCACTGTAGAATGATGGACTTAAAATGGTTTAGAAATGGCCTTATAACCCTTCCCAGACTGATGGACAGCAACAATTGCTTCTCTGAGATCATTGCTGATGTCTTTACTCTTTGGCATTATGTTAGCACATACCTCAGTGCTGGAGACCAGCAGACTCCTAAAACTTTGGCTTGTAGAGAGGTAGTCACACTTGCTAATGATCGATTGATCAAGGGCCCTTGATTAGCAGCACCTGGCTGCTCCTTAGCCTCATCATACCTATGGAAGAAGTTAGGGTGTCCTTAGTTTTTCCTCCATTTTGCCTTTCTTTTTGTAAAATAAATGATGACATAACCTGTCATGACCTACTTTTAAGAACTGCTAAGGACCAGATAATTTTTACAATGTCTTGATATGTAAAACCATAGAATTCAAGGAGGTAAACTTTCTTTTCCACATGACTATATATACTGCCTGTTGCTTATCAAAATCTATCTTAATTTGCTGTCATCCCTCCATGGATCTTGGCTTTGATTGCTAAAATAACAATTGCAAAATTAATATCAGAACTATTAACTTTGTTAGACCAAGTCACATGTGATTTTCAAATTTGATCATCAGGCAAGCAGAATGGTGCACATCAATTAAATTTTTTAAAAAAATATTCAGCATTAAACACATGATGTCTGCCAGTCAAAATAGAAGAGAAAATCAGATGTTTTAAGTGCAGGTTCTGCTCGGTGCTATAAAAGTTTCCGTCAGCCCAACACCATACAGCAGACTAAGTAACCAAGCCAATAGAGATCAGGATTACTTTTATTGTAAGAACTATAGTACAGAACCTTGCATGTTTGAATGTGCTTGTCTGAGATGTTTTCTCAAGTTATTTTCTTGGCTCTGGCTCAACCCCTGTTTATCTGAACATTGTCTTGGTAGTGAGTCTTCCTCCTGTCATTGAAGGCCATTCCCTATGGCACTGTATTTGTTCAGTCACTATAGTTCTGGTTAATTCTCAAGAGTCAGGAAGTTTAGCTTTTTAGCCTTTTTACAGGAACGGGAGCTTGTTCACTTCTTCATTTGTTTCTTGTGTTATCAGGTCATGTGATTCCCCCTGACAACATTTTACCCATCATCCTTTGCAGTGGCCCATCCAATCAGCTGCTGGAATTTACTTATGAGAAAAGAGGCTTGCCTCAGTTGGTCAGTATTTTTTCCATTACACTTCATTGCCTCTCTAGACAGTGGAGTTTCATAGTTTGAAACAAAGACGATAAGGGGTCTGGAGGGAACTAGATATGTTTAGCCTAACAAAGAGAAGGCGTAGGGGAGACATGACAGCAGTCTTCCAATACTTGAAGGCTGTCACAGAGCAGAGAGCATTGATCTATTCTCCTTAGCACTTGAGGGCAAGAGCTATGGATGGAAGCTCATAGAGGGAGATCCAACCTGGAAATAAGGAGGAATTTCTGACAGTGGGAACGATTAAACAAATGAAACAGCTTGCCTCCCAGGGTTGCGGGTGCTCCATTGGTAGAGGTTTTCAAGAAAAGATTGGACAACCATTTGTCTGGAGTAGTAGAAATACTCCTGCTTTGAGTAGGGGGTTGGATTAGAAGACCTCCAAGGTCCTTTTCAATTCTTTGAGTTCACTGCATGACCATATGTGAAGTGGATTGACCCTTGGATATTGTGAAGGCCCTCCCTGCCTCGTATCTGTCATTTGGGTTAGTTACTTGCAAAGGAAAAGGAAATTCCCTTTGTGGTTTCATTTGCAGTATGCCTGTTACTGGACTCCATAAGTAACTCTCCTCCAAGTAGATCTGATTGACTGTATTTCCATGTCAAGGAGAGGCCATCCCTATAGTGTTGAAGCATAGACGCTCACAAATGGGAGAAGTCATTAAAAGGAAGTCTGGTGTTGCATGGAATGGGTTGGAAACCAGTGATAATATAGTTAACCCTCAGCTTAAGACCATTTATTTAATAATGATTCAAAGTTACAACAGAAAAAAATGATTTATGATCTGTCCTCAAAGTTATGACTGTTGCATCAGCCTAGTGGTCACATGATCACAATTCAGGTGCTTGGCAACCAGCTCACATTTATGATGGTTGCAGTGTATTACTGGCATGTGATTGTGATTTGCAGTCTTCTCAGCTCGCTTCTGACAAGCCAACTCAATTGGGGAAGCTGGAGTCACTTAACATCTGTGGTAATTTGTTTCATCACTGTGGTAAAAATAGTTGTAAAATCAAGTCTGGTCACATGATGACTTACTTAATGACCACACAGATTAGCAACTGAAATTCCAACCCCAATTGTGGTCATGAGTCAAGAACTACCTTTATAGTCTTTCTCATCTTTGTTTTGACAATTGGGCATGGAACTTTGAAGCAAGGAAGGCCACCTTTTCTTAGGATTAATTTCAAAAGTCTTCTGGAAGAGATCAGCACAGACTTCTGGGTAGAGATGCCTGCTCCTTCCTAGAGCCTATAATTGTGGGTAAAAAGGAATCAAGGAGAAAAAGAGGAAAAATGGATGTCAGAAAGAGGAAGATGTCCCATGACACCTGACTCTGGGCCTGCTTACTTCAGATTTGCCTGTCATATATCCCCCAACAGATTCTCTCTTAAGTATAAGCACACAACCTCTGAGTTTCATGAACTTCCTTGCAGCATTTTTTGGTAGCCCAGCCCATTCCACCCAAGGAAGGAGGTTGTGTTCTCAAGAGAAGGCCATTGATAGGTTTTGTTTTTGTGCACTGTAGATAGAAATTGTTGATTTTTCTGTACTTTCCAGATGGAAGAGACAGGGCGGATTCTTTCTAACTTGTGCAATATTGTCCCTGGAGGTGTGGTGTGCTTCTTCCCCTCCTATGACTATGAGAAACAGGTATACATGCACTGGGAAAAGACAGGATTGCTTACCCGGCTGGCTACTAAGAAAAAGGTAACTCTGCAGCCTGATGCTGCTGGTGAAATCAACATCAAACCATTATTGGCTAATTCCTCTGTTTTGGTTTTGTTGTTCTGCCTCATACTGCCTACATAGTAAAGTAGAGAAGGTGAATCTTCACCAGCTAACCCATCAACAATACTTGCTGGGTGGCTAATCATTATACTTGAACTAAAATAGATTAAATGCTGCTTTATCAATCCCTGAAGCAAAGATAGTATGACTTATTTGTGTAGGAGATAGGAAAACCTGTACAAGCAAACCTGAAGCTTGGCTGGTGGTACCACCACACCAGGTTTGGCTGATCAGAAAAAAAGGAAAGCAGCATCAGACTTGGTTAGCCCTTGGATGAGAGAAATCCCAGGATTGTTGGCTAGTCTGGGAAGTTGAAAAACATTTCAGGTTGATTGCTTCCATAAAGTGCCAAGAAAATCAAATGAACTTGCTACAAGCAGTTAAGGTTGACTTAAGAGAATCTTTATCTTTAATCATCATGGTTATTATTTACCATTTGAAAATTAGCATTCTATAAATTGGACAACTAAATCCATCAACTTCCATTTGTTCATTTGCAGGCACACCAGTTGTAACAAATATTCAAAGCCAGGAGCCCGAGTAGCCTTTTAGGCTACTCTTAATAATCTCTTAATAATCTTGAAATATAGCTTGTCTTTGAGAGTAAGGTCAAGACTGTAAGATGAACCAGCCGATCTGGCCAATGATTCCTGTGTTGTCCTGTGGCTAGCTAGATACATTTGGGAAGCAAAGCAATCATCCTTTTCCATTGTGGTTTCCCAGACATTGGTATTCAAGACTCAGTTGCCTCAAGGCTTCCCATTACAAATAGGAGGAGAGACAGCAAATCCATTACTCCTCTCTGTCCATTAAGTCCCAAAGTATGACAGTTCCATAATGACATTGTGACACAAATAATCTCCATTATGCATTTGCATCAAATAAGTTCATTTGACTTAACAGCATCTGTATATTTAACTTAAATCTGTAAATTTAAGGCTTGGTTACTTCAGATGCAGTAGGCTGTTCTGTTATTTTGGATGTCTGGATGGAAATTCTGCCCATTGTATCAGAGTGTTCTGGTGGGGGAATTCTGGGGGATTAAAGCCCATAGATCTTAAAGTTGCCAAGTTGAAAAAACAATAACGTTTTACTGAAGCTGAAGCATTTTTCTTTATTTTAGTGTCTGTAGAAAAGCAACAAAGCTTTATAGCTCCTGAGATCTTAATATCCACATGGTGTGTGTGATGTTCTTCATGTAATTAATATGTGATGCTGTTTACAGATATTTCAGGAACCCAAGAAAACTAATCAGGTGGAACAGGTGTTGGCAGAATATGCCAAGTGTATCAAGGTATGAAATAAAAGATTGGAAAATTATTGAGCAGTTGGAAAGAGTTGATTGTAGAGGTACTCCAGCTTTTAACCATGCATTGTGGACTTCTTCTACACAGCGCTGCAACCTAGCAAATGGCCCCATGACAGGAGCACTGCTGTTTTCTGTAGTCGGTGGGAAAATGAGTGAAGGAATCAATTTTTCAGATGACCTGGGAAGGTAAAAATGACTGCCTCTGCTGAGTGTGGTGGTGGTAATATTATTAACTGAAATAAATTTTCTTCTATTTTGAATTTGGAGTCATAAAATATTGATGGGGCAAGGGCAGCATACTGTAGTTAACTGAATTTTTGGAAAGTCCATTCAAATGCTGACTTCAAAGTTTAGCTTTTAGCACAGGATGCATGACTAATGAGACACATTCCCTAACAACAGAGTGCAGAGTGCAACAGTTTGAAGGCCAAAATAGAAAGTATTAGGATGAGAGAGAGAGAAAAAAAAAGCTTGTATGGCAAAGCTGTCACTTTCTTTTTTAAGGTGAATTTGTTTCATAAATTTTCTACTTTTTATTTCTAATGTCAGTGTTATTCCTCCCAACCTGTTCTCTGTACCTGCCTTATTATTGGAGTGGGACAACTACGCAGCTTGACATGCAGGATGGCAGAAACAAGCTGCTGTAAATAAGCTGCCCCAGGTTGTCACAATCAGGCTGTAGAGGCAACTAGGTGGGAGGATTTTGTAGAATGCAATGCCTAGCCATGCTTTCAGAGGCAATCTGAAATGAAACAGACCAGAAAGAGGTATAGGCTTTGTACACGAATCTTACCTTACTAGGAGGCCAATTTGTATGCTGACTATTACTCCCAAATTGCCTTTTCTCCCCATTTTATTTAAAACTACCCAAATTGCTGTTTAAGATTCCAAGGGTAAAAACATTAGGCTAACCTGAATGCATTTGATATGCTAGCCTGTCCACTGCAGTCACCTTAGATTGAAATTGTAATCTGTTTTTGAAAAGGCAGTTTTATTTACTAATCAAAACCATGCATTGTTTTTCTCCTTGGCAGAGATTTTTTTACCAAAATAGTATATTTTTGTTTCTTTCCTTTAGCTTAGAGAAAATTTTAAATATTGTATATTGCTTGATTTATATGTGATATGGTTAGATTATAATTTTTTTGTGTTGTTTTATTTCTTTTCTTCCTATTTTTGTGTGTCATTTTGTAAAACATGTAATAAAAGAAATTACAGTCCTGGCCAAAAGTTTTGAGAATGACACAAATATTAATTTTCACAAAGTTTGCTGCTCCAGTGCTTTAAGATCTTGTACAATGTTACAGTGGTATACTGAAGTATAATTACATTTCATAAAAGTCAAAGGCTTTTATTGACAATTACATTGTTACAATTACGTTATGCAAAGAGTCAGCATTTGCAGTGTTGATCCTTCTTTTTCAAGACCCCTGCAATTCACCCTGGCATGCTGGCAATCAACTTCTGTGCTTGGAGTTTGTCAGAATTTGTGGGCTTTGTTTTGTTCACCCGCCTCTTGAGGATTGACCACAAGTTCTCAATGGGATTACGGTCTGGGGAGTTTCCTGGCCATGGACCCAAAATCTCAATGTTTTGTCCCCCAGGCTACTTAGTTAACATTTTTGCCTGATGGCAAGATGCTCTATCATGCTGGAAAAGGCATTATTCGTCACCAAACTGTTCTTGGATGGTTGGAAGAAGTTGCTCTTAGATGATATTTTTGTACCATTCTTTATTCTGTGTTCTTAGGCAAAATTGTGAGTGAGCCCACTCCCTTGGCTGAGAAGCAACCTCACACATGAATGGCCTTGCTGTGCATGCAGATGCACTCACACCTGCCTGCTGCCATTCCTGAGCAAGCTCTGCACCGGTGATGCCCCGATCCCACTGCTGAACCAACTTTAGGAGACGGTCCTGGCACTTGCTGGACTTTCTTGGGAACCTGGGAGCCTTATTTATTTATTTATTAAACTTCTATGCCGCCGAAATCCAAAGACTCTCGGCAGCTAGCAAAAAACAAATATTAAAAACATCAGATAAAACATAAAAATAAAACATTAAAAACAAAAAACATTGAAATAAAATAAAACAAAAAACCCAGCGGAACTAGCGGGGCAGGCTGAGAAGTATTTAACATATAAAAAAGGAGGATGGCTAGTGATCCATCAGCCACCTCCAAGATGATGATGAGCTCCCCCTGGAGCCCCAGGCCATCTCGCAGAGCCAGGCCTTAAGGCCCTTCCGGAATTCCATAAAGGAGGGGGCAGCCCTCAGCTCGAGGGGCAAGATGTTCCATAGGGCAGGATCCACAGCAGACAAGGCTCTTCTCCTAGACCCTGCCCGCCGAAATTCCTTAGCTGACAGGAACCGGAGGACTCCTCTGCTGATTCTGGTGGGCTGGGAACTTCTTCACAATAATTGAAACTCTCTCCTTGAAGTTCTTGATGATCCAATAAATGGTTGATGTGGGTGCAATCTTAGTAGCAGCAATATCCTTTTGCCTGTGAATCCCTTTTAGTGCAAAGCAATGACAACTGCATGTGTTTCCTTGCAAGCAACCATGGTTAACAATGATTTCAAGCACCACCCTCCTTTTAAAGTTTCCAGTCTATTATTCTAATTCAATCAGCATGACAGAGTGGTCTCCAGCCTTGTCCTGTTCAACACTGACACCAGTGTTAATGAGACAATCACTGACATATTGTCAGCTGCTCATTTTGTGGCAGGGCTGAAATGCAGTGGAAATGTTTTGGGGGATTATGTTCATTTCCATGGCAAAGAGAAACTTTGTAATTAATTGCAATTGATCTGATCACTCTTCATAACATTCTGTAGTATATATAAATTGTCATCATACAAATTGAATCAGCAGACTTGTGAAAATTAATATTTGTGTCATTCTCAAAACTTTTGGTCAAGATTGTAAAACACATGCAAGAGTGCTGAAAGTTTGAAATGTAGCTGTACTATAAATATCATGGATAATTAAAAGACATTTCAATCTTTAGCACTGTACCTGAAATTAGCAGTGTTTTTCCTCCCACTATTTTGCAAACCTTCCCCTTAATATCTAACAGCAAGCAAAATACGGTGGCAATGTTTTGCTTCTGTAGGTTTGTTTACCCTACAGGAATAACTCTTTCAGTCTAGCTGAACACATAAAATATGCTGGAATGAACATTTCATTCCACAAAAGGCAGCCAACCCATTCTTGGGATCCCTATTAGTTTTCCCTCGTGGGCAACGCTGCATGACGGAGCCGAACTTCTGAAATGTGTTGGGTCTGAAAGAAAACCCTCAGCGGCACGAGGGACGGAGAGAAACGGATCCACTTCAAGAGGGAGTTCTCGCCCGTGGTCCCAGATCCGCGGTACAGCGCAGGCCGTCGATAAAAGCCACGCCGTAACGGCAGACGAGCAATTGCTCAAGCATAAAGACGCCCGTAACGGGGCATCGATGCTCGGGTGCCGTTTCGGCGCGGCTGTTTTCGAAGGCCTGCGCTGTACCGCGAACCCAAAGCCACGGAGGCCGCGCGCAGCTCCGGGTCCTGACCATTCGCTGCCCGTCCTATCCTTCTGCGGCTGTTGAGGCATACAGACTCGGAGCCATCCCTGCCGCCTTTACCAAGTCTCCAGGTTTACCAACCAATTAAGAGAGCAATTGCACGCGCTCACCCAAAGTTTCCGGGGTCGTGCGTAGAAACGCGCAGCCCACTATCTGGGACGAGGAACCGAGGGACCCTCGCGTTAAATTCCTGCCCAGCAAGCCACTCATCGCCCCTCCGCAGCGGTGGATCAGCCACAAGGAGGCTGCCATTTTCCCTTTCCTCCCTTCACCTTCCGAGCCAGGGTGTCTATTGCATTGCCTGGGAAAAAATATATGTATGTCTATTGCATTGCCTGAAAACAAAATATATATAAAGCCTGATATAGCCTGGAAAATATATGTATATATGTCTATTGCGTGCCTGAAAAATCTCTTTCCCCTGAAAAAAAAAATACATACATACACACACGCACGCTCCCATCGTCCCATCACAATTTTTGCCTGGACTCTATGGTTAGGCATCCAGTGCGTTCTCTGGAGGGGAAAAAATATGTGAAAGTGTAATTTCCACCATGAAAGTGTAATTTGCACCCAGCAGAAAACATAAGAGGAGGAGAGGTCATTCAGTATGCTGAGGAACAAACAACTAGCGATCCAGCCACTCGCAAAGTATACTTCTACCATCTAGTAAAGGAGCTGGAGGTGGGGAAAGGTTGGCCCGGTCGGGATTCACCGTATTTTCTGTGCATGCCCTCCCGGCTCAGTCACTCAACAGTCCGAGCTGGGGGCAAAAGCCTCCTCTGCATCTCACGATCCGAGGCGCGCCTGGGAAAGTTAAGGCCCAGTCACGTGCCGGGAAAACGGCGGCGTCCTCGCAGCGGGGCGGCCTATAAAAGCCACAGGCGCCCGCTCGAAGCACCTCGCACCGGGCGACGATCCCACTACGCGGCGCCCCCGGCGCTCTCCGCTCTGCCACTCGCTACGCTAGAAGGCCTCTCGTCGGAAGGGGCGGCTCTGGCCCAAAGAAGACTCCGGGGGTCGCGGCGCTCATGGCAGAGCCCCGTGGGGATTGCGCCCGGCCGTCCACGAACGGCTTTGATGAGGCGAAGGTAAAAGGCTGCTCTCTGTGGCCGCCGCCGCCCGTCTTGGTGCCCGGCCAGAAGAGGCGAGGGAGAAAGGGGACCCGCTTCGCACCTCGGGTTGCGTGCTGGGCGACCGGGGCGATCGCTCCCCGGCGGGGGGCTTCGTCCACGCGCGTCTGATTACTGAAAAATGATTTTTGCTTAAAGGCTTGGCCCGTAAAATGATCGCAGGGATGAGGCCGCTGGACTTCAGCTCTGGGGTCTCCAACCTCGGTCACTTTTAAGACGTGTGGACTTCAACTGCCAGAATTCCGTGGCTGGCCTGAGGAATTCTGGGAGTTGAAGTCCACACGTCTTTAAGTCGCCGAGGTTGGACGTCCACTTACCTGTTCTGTTTCGTATCTCAACAAAAGTCTAGACGCTTGAGTAGTAACATGATCCTCATTAATACAGAATTCTGTTTCAATCTCAGTCTTACTTTATTCAAAAAATGAAATCGTTTATCTACTTTAAACCTTTC
>JANHZU010005917.1:110562-124350 GCA_032468055.1 Acrochordus granulatus | reverse complement strand
AACTAATGTAACAAATCAGAATGCTTTCTACCAACAAATTTTCCCAAATCCAGAACATCAGTACAAGGGTATTGTCAAATTACTTCTTCATTTCAAATGGACATGGATTGGTGCATATAATGTAGACAACAAGAATGGGGAGACGTTTGTGCAAAATGTGGTTGCCAAGAGAGGCATCTACTTTGCCTTCACTGAAAACTTCCCCAAAAGTACTTATTCCAATATTCTAGTTGATTCATTGGAAGAATGGAATAAAATATATTATGAATTTATGAGAAATGCTGTTAATGTTGTGGTCCTTCAAAGTGAAACTGATCACATAATACTTCTATGAATACTTTCCAACAAGCTGAAAGATGATAATGTACACTAGGGAACAAAGAAATGAGCCACTGAGAGTCATTTCTGAGTTTGGCAGCATATAAATTTAATAAATAAATAAAATCTGGATTATGACAGCCCAAGTGGCTTTAACATCAGTTCCATTTATAAGAAATAGTGACATAATCTTCCTTCATGGTGCTTTAGCCTTTGAAATTCACTCAGAAAATATTTTAGGATTCCAGGAATTTCTTCAGTCAAGAAAACCTATTTTGGAAAAAGAAGACAGCCTTCTCAAGGTCTTCTTGAAAAATGTATTTGAATATTCATTCCCCATCAATAAGATTGAAGAGGAAGTTGAGGTCCTTTGCAATGGAGAGGAAAAACTGGAGACTCTTCCTACATTTGTGTTTGAAATGCATATAACAGCATCTATAATGCAGCCTATGTGCTGGCACATGCTTTTCATGAGTTATATGCATCTATAAAAAAGTACAGAGCAGGTGAAGATGACACCAAATTGAACCTTCTGAAGCAACCAGTATGAAAGATAATGCCCTAAGCCAATAAATTACAGTGGGTTTATTATATTTGTGGTCCCCCCAATGAGGAACTACTTTGCTTGTTGGAGGCTTGTGTACTCTGAAGAAAATAAGAGCTATGCCAGAGGTTCAACAATACCAGAGAGATCTCATCAGAGGAGCCAGACAAAGAGTGTCTCCCTCCCATAAAAAATATGAAATATAATTTACAGAAACCCAGGTTAACGACCGCGCTAGATGTTGTTGGGATACCTGGACATCTGGTGAAAAATGGTCTACAGGACTCCACTGGAGAAGTAAATGGCAACCCATTCCAGTATCCTTGTCAAGAAAACCCCATGGAACAAAAGGCTAAATAACCTTGCTGGCATGTGAAATGAGTGCAATAGTTTGGTAGTTTGAACATTCTTTGGCACTGGTCTTCTTTTGGATTGGAATGTAAAGTGACCTTTTCCAATCCTATAGTCACTGTTAAGTTTTCCAAATTTTCTGGCATATTGATGGCAGCACTTTAATAGCATCATCTTTTACGATTTTAAATAGTTCAGCTGGAATACCATCACTTCTACTTGCTTTATTGTTAGTAATGCTTCCTAAGTCCCACTTGACTTCACACTCCAGGATGTCCAGGTCTAGGTCAGCAACCACACCATCATGGTTATCAGGGACATTTAGATCTTTCTTTTATAGGTCTTCTATGTATTCTTGCCACTTCTTAATTTCTCCTGCTTCTGTTAGGTCCCTACCATTTTTGTCCTTTATCATGACCGTCTTTGCATGAAACATTCCCTTGATAGCTCCAATTTTCTTGAAGAGCTCTCTAGTCTTTCCCAATCCATTGTTTCCCTCTATTTCTTTGCACTGTTCATTTAAGAAGGCCTTGTTATCTCTCCTTGCCATTCACTGGAGATCTTCATTCAGTTGGGTTTACCTTTGTATACTGGTTTCAATTCCTCTAAGCAGCAGAATTATTTTAGATATTGCTGAACTACATCTCCAAGATTCTGTCCCCAATGGGCTACTGAAATTTTGACTTAGCAATATCTGGAGGGTAGTATATGGAGTCTTAAAGTGATATTGTAAGATAATTAGCATCTGGAGCAGACGGTGGCACAACTGGTCATGACACTGGACTTGTTGGCTGGAAGTTCAATGGCTCAAGTTCAAGACTGAAGAGCTGCTGCATAATGTGATGAGTTTCCATTTTCTGCCCAGTTCCAACCTTGCAGTTCAAAAGCATGTTAAAATGCAAGTAGATAAATAGGTACCATTTTCAGTGGGAAAGGTTAACAGCATCTTTGCGCTTTGGCTTATAGTCATGCCAGTCACATGACCATAGAATGTCTTCAGACACACTGGTTCTTCAGCTACAGTATGAACCCAAGATGAGCACCACCCCCTAGAGTCAGACACAACTGAAAGGGGAAACCTTTACCTTTTTTTTCAACATCTAATCATGCCATTAAAATATGAAATTAGGTAATGAAATGAATTGTCCTGGACAAAGTTAGAAAATGGATCAAGCTGGCTCAGCAGTGGTTCTCCATCCTTTCCCAACCTACCTTAAATTACCAGATCAGATTTTGCTCATTTACCAGAGTTTATATGTGATATTTTCCCTGGATTGATCCTACATCTATTTATTATATCTATTTATAAAAGGAGGCCATCCTCAACCACAAAATACAAAGCTAGAAAAACATCAGAGGTCTTTCTCATGAAACATGATCCCATTTATCATGGTGATAGTACTAGAATGGTACCTGCCTTAAAAATCTAGCATAATGCTTAATTCCTTTAGGGTAAAATAATGACTAGCATTATTTTAATGTTATTTTCTCCTTAGGTGCTTCCTGTTGTTCAGCTCAGGTTTCAGTACAAGTATATATATTTTGGGGGAAAAGATGCAGACCAACAAGCCAGCACTGGAGGCCAAGATGGAAAATATCTCCACAGCTACCATGTATTTGCCCTTTGTGCTTAAATAAGTTGGAACAAAGGACACCCAGACACTGCAAAAGACCAGCATGCTGAAGGTGATAAACTTAGCTTCATTGAAACTGTCAGGCAAGTTCCTGGCCAGGAAGGCCACTGTGAAGCTGATGGTAGCCAGAAAGCCCAGAAAGCCTAGGACACTGTAAAACATGGTGACAGATCCTTCATTGCATTCCAGGATAATTTCTTCCATCATGGAATGCATGTCAACATCTGGATAAGGGGGAGCAGTTACCAACCACACAAGGTAAATCAAGGCTTGAGTAGAAGAGCAGGAAAGAACAGTAGAGCTGGCCAGGTTTTTCCCAGACCATTTTCTCATCCCACCTCCTGATGTGGTGGCCATGAAGGCAAGAACCACAATGATAGTCTTAGCCAAAACTGAAGATATGGCAATTGAGAAAATTATGCCAAAAGTTGATTGTCGAAGGAGACACATATGCTTTGTGGGCTGTCCAATGAAGAACAAAGTGCAAAGGAATGAAAGCAAGAGGGAAATGAGGAGGACATAGCTGAGGTTCCGGTTGTTGGCTTTGACAATGGGAGTCTCCCGGTGCTTAATGAAAAGGTGAAGCACCAAAGCTGTGAAAAAAGAAAAGAACAGGGCACAAAAAGTGAGAGTGACTCCCAAAGGATCATGAAATGAGAGGAAGCTGATATATTTAGGAAGGCACAGATTCTGGTCCTTGTTGGGATACTGATCTTCTGGACATTGAAAACAATCATCCATGTCTGTTAAAACAAATAAACAAATATGCTATTTAATACATTAGAGCAATTTGTGTAACAAATATATATATATATATGTATGTATGTATGTATATAAGTGTGTGTGTGTGTGTGTGTAATGTCATTATAGTTAAAGACCAGCATAAAAGGGTGGGTACAATCAATTAAAATCATAAAATTATTTAGGAGTCTAAATAATAATAATAACATTGACAATTGTCAATAAGAAAGACGAAAATTCTACATAGTGGAGAAAACAAAATAAAAGATAAAGAACTGGAGAAGATAAAATGCAAAGACCTGCGAATAGAAATAGAAGAACTATGGCAAAAAAAGCAAAGGTAGTATCAATATTACTAGGCACCTTGGGTGCCATCTCAAAATAACTGGAGCATCAGTTGAAGACCATCAACATTGACAAAATCACCATCAGTCAATTGAAAAAGGCAGCATTACTCAGAACAGCTTACGTCCTGCGACAATACATGTAACATCATCAAAGAACAACATCTGCCAATTCCAGCTCCTGGGGAAGGACTCGATAGGTAGACAAAAATGCCAAATTGAGTCTAAACATCTGGCAGTGCAAAGAATCATAATAATAATAAGTAACTAAAAGATACGAAACAGAAAGTATATATAAAAAACAAAAATCTGAAAGGAATAGAAAAAGACAGGTGGGAGAATTAGATGACTGTAAGGGGAGCATAAAGGTTAATAAGTGGCAGACTAAATTTATCACAGTATAAAGCATTCTGGTATGACAATATGATCATTAAGACCAATTTATGGCACAAGTCATCATTGGACAGATTTAAATACTGTAGCACATAACCTGGCAACATGATATATAGCCGCCGAGAGTCTTCGGATTTCGGCGGCATATAAATTTAATAAATAAATATGTTGTAGCAGGGTTAGTATCTAAAAGAAGCAGGGATATTGATGCAATAAGACTGAAATAGGGCTAGTCTGAATGTCTCTGTCGTAGGAGCACAAAGAAGCACATGCTCTGTTGTTTCTGTGTTTCCAGAATCACAGAGGCATTGTCTCTCTGGGTAGGGGATTTTCATTTATCAGCCTTCATGTACAGCTGAGGGGGCATCATGACATGAGACTGAAGCAAAGGCCCTCCATTGATTAGGTGCTATGAATGTAGCTAAGTATGTCATAGCAGAGGCAGAGAACCTGTTGCATTTACTGGCAATAAAATTTGGGGACCTGGCTAGCTCCAGTTGTCACCTGTGTCTGAAAAATACTTTCTAATGAGAGTTTTGGCCTTATAATATCTCGTGCTGAGTAGAAGACCTGGAGAAAAGCCCAAGGATGAGATTTTAGTTACCACTGACTTTTTCCATGTGGACAAAAAAATTATCCCTCATATTTAATGAGGCAAAGTCAAAGGGAAAAATGATAGTCTGAGCCAATAATTGCGTATGGTCACCCATAATTTAGCCTCCATTATTATGAGGCCTGTCTCTATTCTCAGGAGGGCATTAAAAATGCATTTTTGGACTTGAGGTGGGGATATTAGAAATTTGGACTGAACAAATCCTCACAGTGCAAAATTGGAGAAAGGCTCAGCCAGATACCATCAAGAAGTTGTGCCAGTGATCTGACATTGAACAATTTGAGTTTTGCAGATGTATAATGGCCATTTTTTGTCCTGAGGAATTTAAGAATGGCAGGTGAGCCCTTCTGTGCATTTTCAACAGTATAGTTCCCATGGGGTTTTCTACTGTTGGCAGAATGAAGGATTACTCCCAAATATTTGAAACAGGAGAGCTGCTCAGTCTTTTAGCTATCTGTGTTCCAGGAGTGGCTCTTGCTATGATTTTAGTTTTCTGGTAACTGAGTTCTAGCTGCAGTACTTCTTTCTTTTAAGGCCAATAAGTATTCTTGAAGGCATTGATGCATTGTCTGCATAGACTAGAACAGAGATGTGTCTTCCAGTGAGTTTTGGAGAGCGATAGTCCATCATGAAGTTGATACAGAAATTAAATAAAAGTGGGGCCAACATGCAGCCTTGTTTGACCCCTTTCTCAATTTCAATGATACTGGAGGTTGATATAATCCCTGGGGGTTATATTTTACTTTGAGTGAAGTCTCTTATTAAAGCATATATATTAAATGAAGTATATGTCAGTCAGTGAGAAGGTCTCCAGTTTTTCCCATAGTTTAACTTGGAATATGGAATCAAAAGCTGCCTTGATATCTCTGAAGATGGCATAAAGGGAGGTTTATAATACAGTACAGTGGGAGAAGCATTTTTGATGAGATATTAAAGAATTAATCTATAGTCCAGACTTCTCTAAAGCCAGCTTGCTCCTCTGCAACTGTTTTCTTCTTCCAGCCAGTCCTGGAATTTCCATTGTAAGTGTCTTGCATAGAGTTTGTTGATTGTGTTGAAGAGGCTGATCAGTCTATAATCCATTTTATACTGATTATCGTCAGCCTGTTTCCTATAGTAATATGATGTCACACAAGGAGAAGAATTAGTAAAACAAGGATCTCTGGTGGTTGCAAACCACCCAGTCACATTCCAACTTAGAAAGTTGACCTTATGTTGGTCACTTGGATGTCAAGCAGAAGCACCTTGAATCTGGGACTGGGTGAATAATTTTTGTAAGGACAATAGCTTCGTATTAGTTGCTAGTTGTGATGGTTGTGATTGTGACTCCCTCTATGTGTGGAGGGATGAGGTGGAGTACCTTCATGTTCCTGTTCTCCTTTCTCTGTCATCTATTTGTCTACCTGAAGAATCAGTACATTATGGATGGCAAAATTATTGGTAAGCAGAGATCTCAACACTTTCAGAGTGGGAGTATTCTTTGGCTTGTCCAGTGAAAGAAGAGGGGAGGGGAGCTTTTTCTCCTGAGAGTCAGTTTCCTGTAGGTCCAGGAGAGGCTCCTCAGATTTGGAAGTACACGAAGATATTTCTCCAGATTCGGTTTCTGTAGTACTTGATTGAAGTTTGTTTTCTTTTGCAAGAGTTTTTTGGGAACCTTGCAATCAGGTGCTTGGGATTTCATGGGTTCCTTGAATATTGCTGGTGCAAAGCTCTCAAAGGAGTCATGTCAAAATCTCATTGTTATTAGTGAGGAAGGCTAAGTAAGGTGCTAAAGGCTTTCTGCATGTTCAGGTTAGAGAAGAGGCAGCAGTGTGAGATATTTAAAAGATGAGCAGCTCAATAGGACAGGAGTATTAAGTTGTTGCCGGACTTCCAGATCACTACCAGCACTAGGAGGGTACATAACAAGTGCATAATTAATTAAATTAAATTATTATTTAGTTAATTTATGTACATAAATCTCATTTGTGAAAAGAAAAAGAGACAAAAAAGAACAATAACACAGATCATAAAATCACATTTGGAAGAAATTGAATAAATCATTGTCTTGATGCTGAGACTAAATATTGCTATTCTTTCTGCTTTTCATTTAAGTTCCTCAAGTAGCTTTGCTCTTTATTTTATTTTTTAGTGTCATAAAAAAGATACAATGAATCCAGATTGTACATTTCATTGCACTTTAATATTCATTTCATTTTTTACTGTGATGTTCTGGATTTAATGCTAAATATATCATAAATTAAAGGTGCCCCATGGTTACCAAAATAGTGACAGACACAAGAGTAACACTCAAACCTTAAGCCTTTCTTCCCAAACTCTAATGCAAGTACCTAAGATGCCATGTTGAGCCATGAGATCATTGTTCACTTTATGGCATTTGCAGTTTCCTACAGATATTGTAGGCTCTTTTAAAGGATACAAGAAGAATGGAAAATGTGGGAAAAGTGACGGAAGTGATTGAAAAAAGACCCATCAGATGTTTTCAAACTATATGATCTTCTAAAGCACTGAATCTTTAATCACCACTTTAAATGACTCCTCAAGATATTAGAAATTATTTGAAGGTCACAAGTTGTACACAAAAGCATTTTTAGTCAGCAATTCTTACTCTTTAGATTAGAAATCTTCCCCTCTGGGCACTGATGGCAATTGTAGCAGCAAAAGGGTTTCCCTTCAATTTTTGTCCTACTGTATCCAGAACTGCAATGGGCATTACACAAAGAAAGAGGAACTACCTGTTCAGAAAAATAAGACAAGAGTATTTTATCATTTCCAAAATAGATATTGCAAGTATCTACTCTACTTCCAGGTCCCCCTTCATGGATCACTGCCTTATTGTGGCAAAGGGGCTTGCATAACTCAATATGCAATAACTTGCATAGCTATGAGGTATGCTATGCATGGCCACCCAAGATGGACAGGTCATAGCAGAGAGCTCAGACAAAATGTGATCCACTGGAGAAGAAAATGGCAATCCATACCAGTATCTTTGCCAAGAAAACCCCACGGACAGTGTCAAAAGGCTAAAAGATGAGCCCCTCAGGTCAGAAGGTACAGTATCTATAATGCTACTGGGAAAGAGCAGGGGACAATTACATCTTGCCCCTCGAGCTGAGGGATGCCCCCTCCCTGATGGCCTTCCAGAAGGGCCTTAAAACCTGGCTCTGTGAGATGGCATGGGGCTCCAGGGGGGCTCATTATCAGCATGGAGGTGGCTAATTGATCCCTAGCCATCCTCACCCCCCTTTTTATATTCTAAATCTTTTGCCTACCCCGCTAGTTTACTGGGTTTTTATTTTGTTTTTATATTTTTTTAATTTCTATTTTAATTGTTTTTAATATATTGTTTTTTGTTTTTTTTACTGTTGTTAGCCGCCAAGAGTCTTCGGATTTTGGCGGCATATAAATTTAATGAATAAATAAATAAATAAAAATAAAACTCTGGTTAACTTAATCTGACCCAAGAAAATCCCCTCAAGTCATGGAAATCTTTAAACCACATAAAGACAATTCCTGACACTGCGACCTATCATCCAAAACCTTAGAATTAACATATCCCACAAGGTGAGAAAACTGCATTTCTTCCCCGCCAGCAACACTTCTGCAAGCATATCCACAAAACTTAGACTCGGCTTTGTATAAATATTGCCATCTCTGTCATTTAGTTTGTGACCTTCGAGAGCTGTACTGCCTGCTCTGCTGTTGGGTTAAAAGCCGTCCTCCACCTCAAGCAAGTTGCCCAGTGTGTTTATTTGCGACTTGGCTTGGAAATGGACCACTTTTTTTTCTTCTTCTAACAACTGGCAACTCCGAAGGGACGCCAAAGCTAACCTGGCTGGCAGACGCAGCCTGGGCAACTTCATCCAGCCGACACCAGACTGCTTGTCTGGAGGCTGCTGCCCAGACTCTGCCCGCCTTAGTACAAGTAGTAAAGGAGTTCTTCACTTGCTTGAACCAGAGGTCCCTGTTGGTAACTACCACATACATTTGGATTTTATGCCCAGTGAGTGTGCATGCGTGACTCCCTTTTGTGTTTTCTCACTAGTATCGAGAGCCTGCTCCCACATCAGTCTCAGCCACACCAAAGCTCCTGTGAGTGTGACAGATAACACATAAGGGGTTAATAGGCACCAGCATGTTGTGAGTGACTATGTGTGATGTTCATCTGGGCAGTTACCAGCCCGATCTCTAACTTGATGAGGAAAAGGAGGAACCCCTACTTTATTAGAAAGGAGTGCTCACGTCGCTTCCAAACTGAGATGAGCAAGGAAAGATAGGGAGATGCCAGTACTCTATTTAGGGAATTCTGCCCATGTGTACAAGACACCTTATACCCTTCGCAGACACACATGTCATTAGGATCATGGGGAACACTGAGTCAGCTGGCTTTATTGATTCAGGGTGGACTTGAGCACATGGTCTTCCAGTTCTAGTCCAGTGCTTAGCCACTACACCTTACTGGCTCCCAGTATGGGGCAAAGCATTTTCCACATGGTTCTCTCCAACTGTTTAGGGCCACAGCTCCCTCCATACCTATATTTTAGTAATCTGGATAGAACTAATACATATTGATGACTAAAACATTTAGAGGCATCAGGAGTGGAAGAAAGTTGATACCAAATCATTAGATTCACTTTCTTCAATCACGAAGCTCACATTGGATCAATCATAGTGATTGATCAATTAGTGAAGACCAAATAAAGGAACAGGGAGGTAGCAAATGTTTTCTAAAATATATTTATGATTTAATTTATACTCCATCTTTCTACATCTACAAGCATGATAGCATACAGCAATTAAAAAATATTGACTGAAAAACCCAACAATATACTCAAGACAAAACCAAAACTTTAAAGGCAGTGATTGTACTATATACCAACACTGTGTTTCAACAAATTTAGGCACAGTGACTTCAGGTAGAGAAAGTTGATCTTTAATGGTTGCTTGAGTACAAATTTTATTATAAATTATAAGAGGTGCGATGGCGCAAGCAGTTAAGAGCTCGGCTTGCTGGCTGGAAGGTCAGCTGCCCGAATTCAAGACCCGGTGTTGCCGTGCAGTAGGGCGAGCTCCTGCTGTTCCACCTCAGCTCCTGCCCACTGAGCGGTTCGAAAGCACACGAGCGTGAGTTGATAGATCGGTACCGCCCCTTCTGGCGGGAAGATAACAGTGTCCATGAGCCTTTGAGTCATGCCGGTCACATGACCACGGAAGCGCCCTCGGACGAACACTGGGTCTTCGGCTTGGAAACGGGGATGAGCACCGCACCCTGGAGTTGGTCACGACTGGCAGGGTCACCTTTACCTTTAAGTACAAATTTTATTATTATCGTTTTAAGAGAAAAATGGTTCATCACACCCAGTCACTCACTGATGGAGCGGAATAAGTGAGAATTTTATCACTTGCCAAAAAGAGGTATGGAGAATGAGAGAAAAATATCCATAGAATAAGCATGCCTTACATGCAATCAAGTCTCTGGATTCAAGATGAGTCACACTAGGAATGTTCCTTTCCTTTCTTTGATCTATTGTGTATGCAAAGGAAAGGCAGCATTATAGCTTCGTGCTCTATTAAAACTCTGCCAGTGCATAATCAAGAGAATAATTTGGAGAATTACTGTTTTTTAATTAATTGTGCAAGAATGGAATAAAAATTTGGTATGCTGGGGTCAAGGGAATGCATAGCATAATATCGAAAAGCATCTGAGTAACAGCGAAATTCTGTTTGGCTCATGAGATTTGAATTCAGAGAGAAGCAGAGAGTTGGGAGTCAGATCTATGCTTTTATGCAGGTCGTCCTCAACTTATGACTGGTTGCTTCGTGACCATTCAAAGTTACGCTGAACCCACCCCCAAAAGTTACTTATGACCTAGTTTCAAAGTTCCTGTATTTTGGGTGTTCTGCAACCAACCTGCATTTAAGGCCATTTGCAGTGCCCCACTGATTTACGATGGTTTTGCCAGAAACCAGGCCAGGCAACACAACTTACTTTAAAGGGGTCATTTGCAATCAACCTCTGAACCTAGCTCTAGTTAATCTTCCTACAGTAACTCCTTCAAGAAAAGGGTGGGGAGGAGAGAAAGAATGGGAAAAATCAGGCAATTATTGATGAACATCAAAAACATATACAGAGGGCAATTTCTTGAGAATACCCAGTGAGTCTAATTTCACTTTAAGACTAATGCTCATAATTTTGTTAATTATTCAATGCACAAACTGCCTTTATTGCCGAAGTAAGCCTATACAATTTAAAATACAGTAAAACATTAAAAGAAGAAAAACAGTAAACCCAAAACAAAAAACATATACAGTAACCACATCAGGGGAAAAAACGAGACATAAATATTGAGAGATTAATATCCCAATATCAATGCAGAATAACAAATCCGTATGCCACAGGTCTTGCTAAAAAAAGCCACGTTTTAGGCATTTCCTAAAATGACAGCCAAGCTGGGGCTATATTAAGCTTTTGGACAACGCTCCAAAAGCAGAGCATTTTGCTGCATCTCCAAGGTCTCAATTTTACTGATGGACCAGAGCACACTAGCCCCCTTTGATCAAGTGGAACAGGTACACATAAATTATGTAAGTAATCCTGCAGATATCCAGGACCTGAGCCATGAAGTGATTTACAGAGGACAACTAATGACCAAATAGCTTTCTGGCAACCTGTGGAGCTTGTGAAGCAAAAATATTACCTGGGCAAACTGAAGTGCACAGGTAACTTTCCAGCTTGGTTCTGGATCAGTTGAAGCTTCCAACTGACCTCTGAAGGCAATTCCATGTAAGAGGCATTATAAGAGACCAGATGCAAGATGACTACGTCATGAATGACCTTCAATTGGGCATCCTGATCCAGGAAAGGTATAAGTCTGCACAACAGTCTTCCTGGCTGTGGATGGCACTTTATATAAAATAATTCTGGGATTACAAAAACAGCTCATCACTCACACAATACAAGGAATATTTTTTTTCATGAGAACTTTTAGGAATATACGTACCTCAGAAACACATACGCTGTCTATTGTGCATATTCATTTTGCAGCTATTCTGATTACAAATGCAGAAGCTCAATCATCAAGGCAGAATTATTTATTGATTTCTGGAACACAAACTTTTCCTGTTCCACCTTGAATTCTATCTTGCGTTTCTTTGACAGAAATATGGGGCAACACAATCTAACTTACATAGTGAGATGGAGAAAGGGGGCGAATAAACCAGTGAAGCATTGTTCCTTTTCCGACTCAGGTTCACAACTTCCACGAAGATGACATGCATTGGTTTGGCTGGAATCTCATAGGTGTGAAATGAGGTGATAGAACGGGCTGCACCATTTCAGACTATAGAGAGTGGAATCCAATGCTGCATCCTGAACAAGGAGAGGACCAGAGATATCACTGTCCTTTCCCCTCAAAGATAAAGCAACCCATAAACCACAGGCCCAGGTACTTCTAAACTCTTTATTAACTGCTCATGAAAGAAGCGTAGATGCTTTCAGTTTACAGGTGCTTTGGGATGCAGTTAAAAGTTCACTATAAATCCCAGCTTCATCTCAAAAGTTTTAACAGCAGTAAATTGCAGTGTGTGTTTTTTGCGCCATAGACAAATAAGGTGAACCTTTCTTGAACCTCCCACTGTTGGCCTTCTACTTTTTTCATTTTTAGATTTAAAAACAATTTCTTCACCTCCTCCTTGAAGTCTGAGTAAGAGCAATCAGAAAGTTGACGGTTAAAAATCCCATGAGAAAACATAATCAAGGTTCCTTCTTTCTTTCCATTAAGCAATTGGTTATTATACTAATTAATGTTTATCACATTTTGATTACTCCTTGAGCCTGATTTCCAGGTGCTGAAGTGCTAGTAGACAGTCCCACTTTGGGAGGTGCTAAATTGCCTTGCAGGAGCTTAAAGATCAAAACTATCAACTTCTACACGGGCATGCCTGTGCATGGAACAGGATATCTTGTGCAGCAGATTTCATGGAGCATGTACCACATGTTCTTCCCCTATAAAATTTGCTGTGCTTTCCAACTTTTCATTCTGCAGACTGAAAATTTCATTCAGTTTGAAGGGTACTATTCTCTGACCACTTACCTGGTTAGCTTCAGAATACAAGTCCTGCTGGCAAAGCAGATCCTTCTTATAAAGAAATGTCAAAGCCCAAGATAGATAAAATGAACCCCCTGATATGATCTGCCCCACAAAAGTCCTTCTCACAGAGCATAGAAGAATCTCCCTCACAGGCTGCCCTTGAATGTGTGTAAGGCTGCAAGGGAATTGTCACAACTTTCTAGCACTTTGTTTTCTGATTTCACATTTTCATAAACATAGTAATTAGCAAGTTCAGCTAAGCTTTATCAGAACAGTGAGGCAGTTTTACTTCTCCAGCTAATGTTTTCCATTCTTTGGTGAATAATCTGCCCCCCATCTCATTCTAAAGTGTGGGCGACGGGCATTTCTTTTCTAAGGCACTCTTATATTTGACTGAATGCTATTCTAAACATTAATTACTTATTCGAACATACATTTAAAATACAGGGATATCTGGTGTGTCTGCACCATTCAATGTTGCTAATAGTAGAACTATTCCTATCTGAGTTAAGAAAAGAGATATTAGCAATTTTCCACCTCTCTCAATTAGTTTTGCTGGCAACTGGCCTAGTTCCAATTGATGATGACCCTCTAATAGGATCATCTTGAACTCCTTATCTGCCATCTGTCTTCTGGCATCTACTATGCCATCTGCTTTGGTTAGTAATTTGTCTTAATGCTTTTCCTCTTCACAAGTCTTTTCCTACCCCACCCCCCAATTTAGGAACACATGAGCCACCCGCCGTACTGGCTTAAAAAG
>JANHZU010005917.1:68469-83512 GCA_032468055.1 Acrochordus granulatus | reverse complement strand
GGACCTCAAGAGAGCTGTGCATAACCAAATGCCCACAAACCTCAATGAATTGAAGCAATGTACTAAAGAAGAGGGGACCAAAATTCTTCCACAATAATGTGAGAGACTGAGAAAGTCATACTGAAAATGATTTCCTCAAGCTATTGCTGCTAAAGGAGGTTCTACAAGCTACTGAATCATAAGATGTACTTAGTTTTTCACATATGGCTTTTCCTTTTTGTAAAATAAATGATGACATGGTGTAATATATTATGTATTGTTGTTCATCTGAGATTGTATTTACCTACTTTTAGGAACTGCTAAGGACCAGATGATGTCCTGATGCAGAAAATCATAGAACTCAAAAAGAGTGTACTTTCTTTTTCATATGACTGTGTGTGTGTACAAAAATATACATACATATGTATGTATGTAGGTGTGTGTGTGTATTTACACACATATGTACACACATGCACACAGTTGGTAGGGATTCCCTCAGGAGAGAATTTTGCAATGGGTGCTTATGGGTATTCTCTTCCCCTGCTTTTCTGCCCAGACTTCCTTGATATTTACTCTTTGATCTTTTCTAAAAATAGATTGGCAAGTGGGCCCTTTGATGCTATTCTCAATTATCAGATAGAAGTAGTCCTTAAGGTAACTTGGCTGTCAACCATTCATATTTATTGTCTATATGATGCTTTTAAAAAATATCTGTGGGACCTTCCTTGCAAGATTCTTGCAGTTTTCTTGGTAACATGTTTGGAAGTTGCTTGCCATTGCTTTCTTCTTAGGGTTGGGAGAGAGTGACTGGCTCAGAGTCACTCAGCTGGGTTTGTGCCTAAAGAAACAGTCTCCCAGTTTCTAACCTGGTGCCTTTAATCACTAACCCAAATGAGATTTGATTGGAGTAGAATTAAAATGAAATAGTTTAAATGAATTAGTTCTATGATGTATTAGGTTTTTGTTGTACATTTTTACCAATTGTGATTTTTATTGTCTTGCTTGTATTTTTACTTTATTGAATGCCACCAAAGTATTGGGGTCATGATGGCCTAGTGGTTAAGATGCTGGGCTTGTTGGCTGGAAGGTCAGCAGCCCAAGTTCAAGACTCAGGTGCCACGTAACGGGGTGAGCTCCCATGATTTGCCCCAGCTCCTGCCAACCTAGCAGTTAGAAAGCATTCAAAATATAAACAAACAGGTACTGCCTAAATTACATTTTAGATAATATAATTTAATTACATTAAGATAACAGTGTCTTGGGAAAGATAACAACATCCGTGCATCTTGGTGTGTAGTCATGCTGGCCACATGACCACAGAAGAGTCTTTGGACAACGCTGGCTCTTCAGCTATGAAATGGAGGTGAGCACTGCCCCCTAGAGTCAGACACGTTTGAAAGGGGAAACCTTTACCTTTTTTTTCCTATCAAAGTATTTGGCTTAGTAGAAGCTATAAATATTCTAAAATGAGTAAATAATAAAACTGTTTTAATGTTTGAAAATTTGCAAGATCACTATTTTAGATGCAACAAATTTCACAATTATTCCACTTAAAATAATTTTGTTTGCTGCCAGGACCTAGATCACTAGATGGCGCCATGCCACATAGACATAGATCAATTTTACTCTTCTTTTATGAAGGTTTGTAAAATGTAAATATTTCTGATCCAATGGATTATGCATCATATAGGCAGATTTATGGCAAGGGAAAAAAGTTTCTATTCTTAACTTTCTGCAAAAGCATAAATAAGTTTGTCTATTTATGTCTAACATATTGCAACACCATTATGGAAAATATGAAACACAAATTAACAAGCAGGGAATGCGTGTAAAACATAAGAACGCAAACATAAATTACCACTAAAATGATGAAATAAAAGCATCCATTCATCTGAAAGCTTGATCAAACATTCATTTGGAGTTTACACACTTTACTAGGACAAAATTGAAAGCAACATGTAAATTCACCTTATGTGATGAAAATATAAAGATTGCCTTTGTACATTTTGCAAATGTTGGTTAAGGATGTATTTAAAACATACTTTTTCTGTCATGGAGAGGAAATGCTAAACATTCCATCTCAATCATCCTTCACAGATTGCCTTCCTCTGGTTCATCCTTTGTGGATAAAAATATACAGTTACATAGAATCAAGTTTGAACAGTTTAAAATTTGGGAAGTTTGCACTGCAGAGAGTTCATCTTTCTGGCTTAACAAGCATATTTTTTGTCATTAGAAAGGGCCTTGTTAAAACTTTTTTTGTGAAACTATCTAGCATAACAATAATTCCATAGCTTGATGAGAAAACCAGATCAAGAAAAAGATGTGGTGCTCATCTCCTCATCTGCTTCTAAAAAAGATCTTAACAGATGCAGCAATGTGACCACCCCATATGTTGCTGGAGTATCAGAGAAAATCAGGAGGGTTTTGAATATAAACTTAACATTAGAGTTGAATTCAAATCAAGAAATGCACTTAAACAGAAATTAATACATCCCAAAGATAAGACTCCCAAGCACAAATAGACAGATGTCATTTATGCCATTCAGTGTAATGAAACTTGTACAGAATTTTACATTGGGGAGACTAAACAACTATTATATAAAAGAATGAATCAACATAATGTTTTAGAAACATTGGCTGTTCATTTACATATTAAAGAAAATGGACACTCTGTTCAAGACTGCAGATTTCAAATTTTGATGAAGAAACTTTCAAGAGGAATAAAAGTGAGCATATACATTAAGACATCAAAACCTTGCATAAACGGAGTGGGGGGACGACAAGATTTAAATTATCTTCTGTTTACAACCAGGCTTTGGCATGTTTGCAGGAAAACAACCTTTTGGCAGAATCTGAATTGTTAAGATGAAAACTTGACATTATCTTTTCTCTAAATCTTTACTATCAATCTCCTGCTTTAGCTTGTTATGTGAAAACCCAGAGTATCCTGTTTCACAGTTTCCTGCACCTTCTGAGAATTGTGTTTATATATTCCTTACCATTTTTCTTTTTCACATGAGGCTAAAGAAGACTCCTGAATGGGAATTGAAATGTTTCTCTGTAACATCTACAAATAAAAGTGCAGTTGCCTTTTTAAGATAGTTTGCAAATTTTTTTTGCAATTTTGCTATGGATGAAGAGAACCAGATTCATAGCAGCTTTCTTCAATCTCCTTCAGATTTGCTGAACTTTATCTCCTATTATCCTGAACCAATTATGTTGATACCAAACACTAGAATTCTGTAAGTTGAAGTCCTAACATATCTGCAGGTCAGTTATTTGGAGAAGACTATCTTCTAGATTGCCTACTTGGATGGAAAACAATATTTCTTTGAGTTCCAGTCTTTGTGGCAGAGAGGGAAAATCCAGGTGGGTGAAATAAAAGATTGGACAACCATTTGTCTGGGATGGTATAATGACTCCTGCCTTGGGCAGGGGGTTGAATTAGAAGACCTTCAAGGTCCTTTCCAGCCTTATGATTCTATGAAACAAGGTTCATCACATAAATCAGTTGACATTCTCAAACTATTTAAGATGTTAAGTCTTCAATCCCAGTTGGAATGATTGAACAATTAGATTAATTCAGAAAAGGGCAACTAAAAGAGTACTTTTATGAAGAATCCAATGAAGAAAGTTTAAGGGAGCTTAAATCTGAGTTTGAACATGATACCAAATCAGATTTTTAAAAAATTATGAATAACCCATACTCTGGGCACAAAGTTTGGGTTCACATATTATGATAAATAATGGTTTAACCATTATTAATGGTTAATAATTAACCATTATATAAATGGTTAATTATTAACCATTATAATTATAATTTACTTGCTGAATAAATTATAATTTACTTGCTGAGTAAATTATAATTGACTATCATTCTTGGCTTGTTTTTGTGTTAGCATGTGGTAAGAATCTAGACATTATAATCTGGGAATGATGCTTTGTGTGATATATGAACCCAATCATCTGAAGTATGTTTTAGAAATACATGGCTTAGTAATGTGAGAATCCAGTCATAGTAACTTGGTTGGCCAAAAGATAGGTGTCTGTTCCTAACCACAATCATGTTAGAAAGAGGAACTTTGTGTTGTGATGTTACAGTGTAACCATTGTTCTTATTTACTCATGTCATATACAAGTACATAATGGGTGGAATTTGTGCTACAAAATATATTTTGTAGCACAAACTCTACTCAAACTCCTGTTGCCTGCTTTTGCTAAAAGCAAACTCATTTCATTAGGGCTCTGCATGATATGTGAACCAGGCCACAGAATTACAGAAGCATACATTTAGATTACATGTAAGCAGGAACTTCTTTTGGGCAATAATAGTTTGACAGTGGAGGCAATGGTTCTCCTTCACTTTAGGTCTTCCAGAAAAATCTGATGGAAATATTGGAATTCTGCGCAATGCTTGGGTTACATGTAATTTTGGACTCTGGTCTTGGTAAGTTTTATAGAGCCCTCCTCTCTTCTTACATGGTAATATGATAAGCCAACCCTGAAACAGCTGGGGTGGGGTGAGCTACCTAACAAACAGGTAGAAATGCATTATATAACCTTATTACAGTTTATCTCCCAAGATGCTGAGATCTAAGTAAACAGTTTTGTTTCTCCTATTAGAAGGCGCGGTGGCATAGTGACTTAATGATGCTGCATTTGTTGACCAGAAATAGCCAATGCTCTGGTAGTACGAGCCGCAGCACCACATGACAGAGTGAGCTCCCATCACTTGCCTCTAGCTCCTGCCCACCTAGCAGTTCGAAAGCATGCAATATTGTAGGTAGATAAATGGGTCCCACTTTGGTGGGAAGACTGGCTGTGTCATGAGGAGAGGAGGAGCCAGCACTGGACTTGCTCAGATGCAAGGCATGGGCGGAACAAATGGAGGAAGGCCCCAGAGGAACAACAAAAGTTCTGAACACCACTAGCCATTAATGTTAGTACTAACCTTCATTGTTAGTTAATGTTGTCAGTGACTGTAAGTCGCTGAGAATTGCTTGGAGAGACTGGTGGCATATAAATGTGTAAATAAATAAATTATTGTGCTGTTTGGCCTGCAAACACAATAGTACAATCATCAGGCTTTAGAAAGACTTGTTGCTTATCTGTTTCTCTCTTTATGCCCCACCATTTATACCACTTGAAATGTGTGCGTCTCCTCTGTTCCAGAGAAAGGTCTCAGCAACAGAATGCTGAGAAACAATAAAGTGCCTATGCAAATTTGGGCACAAATTCTTTCTTTATGGGAACTTTATCTTCCACTGTGGAATAACTAATTCCAGGAAAAACAATAGTCTTCCTAACATAGGCCAGATACAAGTGACATTTCTATCTGTTTTCAACTCTATATCTTTATTTGATAGGGATGATTCATGGAATCATTGAGTTGGAAAGGACCATTTCTAGGAAATCTTAAAATCCAACCCTCTGCACGCTGCAGGATTTACTACATTCACTACACCATCCCCAATAGATAGTCACCCAGCCTACGTCTGAAAACCTCCAGTGCAGGGAAAGAAGCCACTCCATGCAAAAATCTATTCCACTGATTGAAAGCTCTTAGTACCAAGAAGTTCTTCATAATGTTTAATCTTTATCTCCTTGAATATTCATCCTGTTAGTTATAGTTTTATTCTCTGGAGCAAATGAGAAGGAGTCTAAACCTTCACACCATAGCAGTCTTTCAGATATTTGAAGACAGGTATCAGGTCTCCTCTAAACCTGCAAGTTAAATCTTTTAGCTGTTCCTTACAAGACTTGGTTTCCAGTCGTTTCACCACCTTGGTAGTCCTGCTGTGAACTTGCCCCATTTTGTCATCTTTTTAAAATTGTGGTGTACAGAACTGAATTCAATACTCCAAGTTTCACCTGACCAAAGCAGAGTAGACAGGATTTCACACAATATGAACTCTATGTTCCTCTTGATGTTCTTCAACATATTGTTGGCTTTTCTTGCAGTTAAATTAAACTGTTGAGACATGTTGAGCTTGTGATCCACTCCTATACATGAGTTCTTCTAACATATGCTGCTCTCAAACCAGATTTTCTCCATTCTGTAGAAGTTTATTTCATTTTTCTTATATTGATGAATGATTTTACATTTCTCCCTTTTAAATTTCCCTTGATTTGTTTCTGCTCACTGTTTTAGCTTGTCTTTTTGAATATTTTTCTCTCTTCCCGAGTATTACCCAGCGCTCCTAGCTTTATATCATTTGCTTAGTATAAATATTCTCTTAATTCCCTTGACTATTATTTATAAACTGCACTCATCACATTAAATGATTGCCAGTTGGTTACTAAATAACATTTATCTTTCTTCTTAAAACACACAGCACACTGTGATTTTCATTTGAACGCTGAAGAATTATTGATCATACCTAAGGCTCATTTTATTAGACTTTGCAGGAAGAATGTAAATCTGTAAGTAGAAATGTTGTTTCCTTGCATATTATAGTACATTATGATATAATTATACTACAAGTCAATAGCCCTTTTCATCAGTGAAAAATAGTATATTGTGAATGAAGTTTCCTTCTGCCTGATCAATTGGCTTAATGATTATGCAGTCCTCAAAAGAGCTTCATTGAGGTCACTATAGAGGCCTGTTTGCAA
This sequence comes from Acrochordus granulatus, assembly GCA_032468055.1. NCBI lineage: Eukaryota > Metazoa > Chordata > Lepidosauria > Squamata > Acrochordidae > Acrochordus > Acrochordus granulatus. Next base: position 76,915 of record JANHZU010005917.1, on the reverse strand, counting down.
ATAAGGGAGTATTTAGGACATTCTTCTCCTGGTCTAGATCAGGTATAAATAAAGATAATAGTTTCCCCAGCAAATCGTGGCCGACTCTAGGGGGCTCATCTCTGATTCACAGCTGAGGGAGCCTTGCGTTTGTCTGAAGATGCTTCTATGGTCATATTACTGGCATGACTATGGACAGAATGCTGTTCCTTGCCCACCAAAGGGGGTACTTATTTATCTACTTGCATTTTTACATGCTTTTGAACTGCTAGGTTGGCAGGAACTGAGCAAGTAACAGGAGCTCACCTCATTATGCAGCGGCAGTTGCATATCGAATTGCTGAGCTGCCAACCTTCCAGCTAATAAGCCCAGCATCTTAAATGCTTGGCTACTGCTCCCCCTTAAGTCAAGTATACAGTGCCATAAATGGAGGTTCTATTTTCCTTTACATTTAGTCCACCATGAATTATTGGTTTTAATTTCTCTTTAAAGCCCTATTACCCCAAATCATTGTGATATGATACATTAATAATATGATGCATTATGATACACTGAGTTGGTAAAATAGTAATTATCTACATCTAAATATTTATACCTATTTATACCAATCTGATACTTTTGAACTTTAGTGTTGGATAAGACTTCTGAGAATACTTGGAAAGCCAGGGGAGGGAGGGAACCCCTGATGGATCATTAAACAAATGAACCCATAGTTCTTACTCAAGGTACAAATGACCAGGCTCAAAGTATCCTCAGAAACACTGTGCAAAGACCCAGCATTCTGGAGAAGATTCTAATGCTTGGAAAGTGGAAGGAAAGAAAGGAAGAGAACAACTGGCAGCAATTCCTTTAGGAACTGATCCTTTAGGATTGGTGGTGGTACAGATACATCTCCATGAAATGTCATTTTCTACTGAGATGAACAGATTTTTTTTTCCTTTGCAATACCTCTGTCTTGCCTGCATCCTTGTTCAAGTTGTATAGCTTTCTGAAGTTCAGAATTTGGAAATGAATGGTATAGCTCAGATTCACTCAAATAATTTATTCAGCTCATCTTCTAAATAACTATAATGGTATGTGGGAATGACCTTGGGAGACAGATGGAAGAGCCACAGATTAGACAATGGGTCAGACAAATGGCAGCTGAGTCTGCAGAAGGAACATTGGAGCAGCAGACATCTTGGAAAAGACCTTCTCTAGTTTCTTGGACTGGAAAGGCAAGGGAAGAGAGATTGGCAAGATTGTGTTTATGTACAATACTGTGCAAAAGTCTTAGGCCACCACCGCTTTATTTTAGCAAAGTTAATGACCATCCATAATTATTTTTTGGTTTCTGTGTTAAAATTCAAACATAAAATACAGGAAATATGTACACAAAATTTAAAAAAACACAATTTTCAGAACAAAATGGCTTTTTCAGGCAAAAGTCAGTATTAAATAGTCAGCACTAAATATTTGCCACTTTAGCCACTTTAATGGTTCTTTAACCATTCCATTTCTTTAATGGAAGCTATTTTTTCTATTTGTTCATGTTTTTGAATATTACGTATAAATTTCCTGTATTTTCTGTAGTGTATTCTAATAAAGAGACTTTATATGGTCAATATACCATTGCTAAAACACAAATCTAACGGTGGCTTAAGGTTTTTGCACAATAATGTAATTTTACAATCAAGCTAGAGCTAGTTGTTTTGGGTTGGCTTCTTGTCTGGAGTACCTCGCTGATAATAACTCCTTCACCTGGTTTCCTGTATGATAGATATTGAAGATCATAAAGGAGGAACAAGATGAAATCTTGTACTCTTTAAAGGGTTAAGGAAAGACTTGATATTTTATAATTTCTGATCCCAAGATTAAAGGTCATGGGATTAAATAGAAGTCATGTATCTTCTTAGACTTTTCATTCAGGGAGAACCAGAACCATAGGGGCAAATTATCAGTGCCTGATTGCACTCAAGATCACTAAAAGGATCAAGAGAAGATTCCATTCTTCTTTATACCACAATGTTGATCATCTACAGAGGAAGGGCTGCTCTTCTCATAATGCTTGTTCAGAAATCTAGTTGGAATATATCCAAATAATCATCATTGTTCACCACTAACTGAAAATTGTGGTACCGTGCTTCTTAAGCCTTCCTAAAATATTAATCCCTTGGATTAATATCCAAGAATCTCTTGGATTAATATTTCCCTCGCTCTTCTTATATTTCAAACTAAAGGTAGCATTAATTATTTCTGAGTTTCAAATCCCCAGCTGAACCTGGCTGACTGCATAAACCATGATGGGTAATTGTTCAGAGAACAAGCGTTGAGTCTTAAGCAGTTTGCTCATACCCTCTGTCTGATGTTTGAAAATTTCTATAATCAGAGGAGTTTGTGACACAGTAGTCCCATTTATCTCTGACAAAACATATTCTGATCTCTCTCCTGCACACTCCTGTTCTATTCTACCTTTAGTAAATCATAACTCTGCTTGTATAATACATATAGTCTTTGCTTAGTATAAACTGGGACCAGCTACTTGTTTATTAAGCAAAGCATTCATTAAGTGAAACCATGACTATGCTTACAATCTTTCTTCAGCTTTCCTTTGCTTTACATGTCTTTGAAGGTCATAAATATGAGAATTGGTCATAAACCTATTTTTTCATCTTTGTAACTCTGAACAGTCACTAAACAAGGTAGCTGCTAAATGAAGATTACTTGTACAATTGATTAAATCATGGTAAAGACACGTAAGAGTCATACAATGCCCTAAAACTGGGCAACTGACTCTGTTAACTAATTTTGAAGCTTGGTGTGTGAAACAACCCCTCTCAGCTCATCATCTGGAGTTAATTGGCTTCTAAATCATGAGAAAAAATTCAGAGAGATTCTGTGAAAATGTCCACCAATAGGCTTTCAGGCCAAATTGAAAATGTTCGTCTTACAAAGCCCAATATGGTATAACTGGGTTACATCATCATTGCCTTTCTGAAATAGAATATGCCTATACAGTACAGTAAGTACGACTTGAGAAAAATTATTAAGAGACCTTCCCCATCTGAAGTTGCAGGAACCTGAATGAGATGACAGGCCTTTTTTGTGGTAGTTCTCACACTTTGGAAATTCTTACCCTTACAAGTTCATAAAACCCTCTTCTTTATGGAATTTAGAAAGTCACTAAAACAGTTTCATTTCACCAGGCCCTAAATTTCCAAAGAAATCTTACTGACATACAGTCTATCCTGGGGTTAGGGCTGATTTATCAGGAATCAGTTCAGATTTATCAGTTCAGATTTATCAGTTATCCTGGGGATAGGGCTGATTTATTATGTTTATTGTCTATTTTAATTTTTAAAATATTTTATTTAATATTTTATTAAAGCATTTTAATTTTTAAAATATTTTATTTCCAGTTTTCCCAGATTTAGATGGACTAACCAAGTGTTTTTTTGTTGCTATGTGCCACCAGAGTCATAAATTATGAGTTAAGTGGCCATATAAATTCTTTCAATAAATAAGCAAACATAAGAAAACAGGGACTTTCTAGGAACTCATATCTCACCTCTGCAATGATATCACTTTTCTGCTATCTAGGCCACTGAGGTGAGTCTCTCTCTCCCTGTGTGTGTGTGCATGAGAGAGAGAGAGAATAAGAAAAGCATATTGATTTTTTAAAATAAAGCTATTAAATTTCAAAAAAGTATAAATACAGTACAATTGAAAAAGAGAGAGAGATAAGAAAAGCATATTGATAATTAAGACTGCCCAACTTTGTCTGAAGTAGCATTGACCCCAGTCTTGCCTCTCCAGAACATTTTCTCCCTCCCCCTCTATGGTGATTGGGAAGACTAAAAGATACCTAGCACCGAATTGATCTTGTTATCCTGGATTGTCTGCCTCTGGGCTCAGAGATATGGGAAATTATGAAGAATGGAATGACTGGGTCAGTTGCATCTTGAGAACAGGAAATTGAGAGAGGAAATCAGAGCTTCATCAAGAAAGCTAGTTTGGGAAGCAAAATTCTGTCAAAATTATTTGGTGCATTTGTTTAAAATTCCAGTCTTGGGAAGATAAGGAGATAATTGAGAAAATTAATTCCTATGATCTGAAAAATAAAGGCAATAAACTCTTATACAAAGAATCCAGCTGCATCAGATGTTTTACAGGTTTGTTTCTGTAATCTAACAGTTTTTTTCATGAATTTATAAGTCAAAGTTCTTAACACCATTTGCAAAAGCAGTGGGGAAAGCAGGCACAGTATTACTTTAATTAATTTATTGTTTTGGGTTCTGCTGTCAAATGTGCCCATTCTTTTGCACAATGTCTGGCCTAGTTGTCTTATGTAGAATCTAGAGGAGTATGGCTGGGAGATGATGGCATGGATCATCTTGGACGAAGAGCATATGAAAATATCTCTAATCTTGCATGTGAAGTTGTTGAGGCTGGTTGTGATGCTGTTGATGTAAATGTGTATAAATGTGAGGGGAGAATAGGTATCTAGATTTTTTTTTTTGCAAGGCTAGTTCCCATGTTAGCATCATTGTCCTGTTGCTTCTGGTTGTTTGTGAAAACCTGCTTTAGATTGGGTGATTTGTATGCAAGTCTGGGCCTGTCACCTAATACCAGAAAAAGTGCTGTGTTGTTGTCCTTAGGGATTATAGTTTATTAATAACATGCTTGAGTGACTTGAGCGATGAGCTATTGGTGATAACCAGTGGTACTCTGTTGAATGTTTTCGTGGTTAGTCCTTTAATAGAGCCTCTCTGGGAATCAATCTGACTGTCTTGATTTGTCTGTTGATTTTGCTAAATGGGTAGTTTAGTCTTCTGAATGCGTGGTTTAATTCCATCAGTTCAGCACCTTTGTCAAGTGAGTCAGAACAGATGCAGTTGTAGTATAGATCCTGATTATAGATAATAGATTTTGTAGTGTGTTCTGGATGGAAGTTGGAAACAATTTTGGTATGCATGGAGATTAGTAGGTTTCTTGTGCAGTGTGATATTTATGTGTCCATTATGTATTTTATTCTGTCATCAAGGAAGTGGACTTGTTCTGCAAATTCATTAAAGTTTGAAGTTGATGGTTGGATGGAAGTTGTTGAAGTCTTGATGGAATTTGATAAGAGATACTTTTTCATGAGTCCATGTAATGAAAATATGATCAGTGAATCTCAAGTAAAATAGGAAGTTGAGTTGAGGAATCATCATTCTAGGTCAGTCACAAAGATGCTGGCATATTGTTGAGCCATGTGAGTGTCTGTGACCATGCTACTGATCTGCAAGTATATGTTGTTGACAAAATTAAGAAGTCATGGATGAGGACAGGTAGTAGAGTTGAATGATAAGAACTGTGCTTTTAATCTGTCTCACATGTGTCCTGCATCTGAATAACCACTTTATCTTCCCCTCTTTTCCTCTACTTTATCTCATCCCAATTTAAATTTTACATCAGTTTAGCCACTCTGTGCATCTGATGAAATGAACATGAGCTTTCTCATGAAAGCTTATGTTTTTAAATGAAATGTGTTAGTTAGAAAAAAACAGCTTGATGTTGTGGTTAAGGCACCAGGCTAGAATTGGGTAGAGAGTGAATTCTACTGTAGTCCCTCCTCAGGCACAAAGCCAGTGGATGATCTTGGGCCAGTCTTTCTCTCTCGGCCCTAGGAAAGAGGCAATGGCAAACCACTTCTGAAATCTTGCCAAGAAAAATTCAGGGACTTCTCCAGGCAGTCACCAAGAATCAACACTGATTCAAAGGCACCACCACTACTACACTACAAAATCCACACAAAACAGAACCAAAAACAAAAATCAAAAGCTGCTACCAGATTCCTCTTACTTTTTGGCTATCATAGCTCTCTTCCTACAATGTCTGCTTTGAGAATTATCAGCTTCTCCTGAGTCTCTTCCTACTTCCATCCTCTCCAGTTTCTTAATTTCTTTCTATTAAACCCCATCAAAAATGTAACGATTGCCCAGGCGCTGCGACCCTGCCTAAATGGCAAAGAGGCAAGGTATGCGGCGCTGGGGGAAGCCCTGCTTCTTCCGTTGAGCGGGGCGCTCGAGTTCTCCCCAAGATCCGATCCTAAGATCACGACCGTCTACTCGAGCCCCACCCCACGTCTCATGGTAGCCCCTCGAGCAGCGACGTTCGGCGTCCGGCCGTTCTTCCCTTCCATTTCAAGCTCTGCCTTTACTCGCCCGGCTTTTTCCGAAGGGCTCCCCGTTTCCCCGCACCCCGCGGGTCCTCGGGAAGGACGGGGAGGCGGTCTTTCTTAAGTACGGGGCGGAGCCTGCCCGCCCCCGCTTGTGCGTGACGTGAGGAAACGAGGCTGGCGCCGGCCGCTCTCCTGCGTGTGTAGGCTTTGCGCGTGTGTACATGCAAGCGAGGCAGCGAGCGGCGAAGAAGGCGCGCGCGTGCGGAGGAGTCTCCCGCGAGGCTCGCAGAAGCCCAGCGCAGCAGGCGGGTGCCGGGGTCCGGCCGCGGGGCATGGAGAGCCTGCTGGAGAATCCGGTGCGCGCCGTGCTCTACCTGAAGGAGCTCACCGCCATCGTCCAGAACCAGCAGAGCCTCATCCACACCCAGCGCCAGCGCATCGACGAGCTGGAGAAGCGCCTGGACGAGCTCAGCGCCGAGAACCGCAGCCTCCGCGAGCGGTACGCGCTCCCAGCGGAAGCCCCGCCGCCGCGGCAGCCGAGGGTTCCCCCGGCCCCCTTGCCGTGCCGAGCTCCGCCTCAGGGGCAGCCGCCGCCGCCGGCTGAGCAGGAGGGGGTTCAGCACCACCGACAGCTCCCGGCGCCCGCGCCGCCGCGGCAGCCGCCACCTCCCGGCAGCAGCAAGCCGGCTCAGGCCGGCCCCAGCGGCCCCCGGACGCCGATCTCGCACCAGCACCCTTCGCTCCAGCCCCACCAGCATCACCACGAGGACGGCCGGGAAAAGAGCGGCTGCCCTGCCCTCCTTCAGCACAAAAGCCCCCCAGCCCTCGGCAAAGGCGTCTTAGTCCGGAGACTAGAGTAAGTCAACGGGGGCCGGGCGCGGGGAGGTCGGGAGGAGGCGGCTGGGATGACCAGACTCCCCCGCGCAAGCAAATACATCAAACGGACCCGAAGTATCCTTCTTCTGGGAGCAAAGAGCCCCTTACCGTCCTGTGTAGCCGCCCGCTGCAATCGAATCGAATGGAGTGGGCGGGTGGGGAATCCCTTCCCAGGTGAATTTTATAGTTTCCATTGGATCGCGGAGGAGCAAAGTCTGCCCAGCCACAGGGGTGTCGTCTTGCTAATGCCAAACTTGCGTTCTCATGAGTGCCCGGTGGCTGGAAGGTACAGTTTTATAAAATTTGCCACCCACTCACTCACGGAGTCTTCTTCTGAAATTGTGGTGGTGGGTTTTTCACCCACCCTTGCTGTTTTTTAGATTGTATACTTATGGTGGAAACCCAGAAGCAAAGACAAATCTGAATGAAGGAAAGAGCCAGCTGAGCTGTGTGCCTTCTTTTGTACGTCTCTCTCTGTGTAATATAAAATCTCTTATTACACAAGTAGGGTTTCCCTTCCATTAAGGTGGTTTGGATACATTACAGACGAACCGTATTTTTACGTTTTTGTGAAGATGGAGGTTTGTTTTGTCTGCAGGTTTATGCTATGCAGTGATTCTAGCTGCTAAAGAGTCAAATAATCCTTTTTACAGGTTTCTGGCAGCGAAAGTATGGTTTTCTGTAGTGTGATATGTGGAAGTGACACTATATTCCAGTGAATGCTCTAAAATAGTGATAGATATTTTTCAGAATAAACACAAACTGCATTTAAATTAGCCAATCATTTAGTCAATATATCAAGTTAATGTTATTCACTTGTCTCTTCATGGTATTTTCAGGAAATGATATTACAATATTGTGTTAGTGTGTGTGTAGGAAATTAAAGTAACTACAGTGGAAGAGATAAAAAATAAGGTTTAGCTGTGGGTATTTCATAGTGTAGAAGTAAAGTTTAAAATTTGGAATTTAGCCTTATTTTTGATTTTTTAATAATACGGATGAAAGGTAAACCTATCATTACCATTAATGATAAGAATTTGGTGCTTGCTTTTTGTTTAAAAAGCAGATGGTCTCTTCAAAGAAGGGCTATATTTTTAGTTAGCTGCCAAAGAATTAGGCATTGTGCATTTTGAAAAGGTAGTCTCCTTTCAATCTGATTCAGATAATATAACACATGGAAGGCTGTTTTCTTTTCCTGAAAGTAAAATGTATGTTTTCCTAGCAACATATAATCAGAATTTTTAAAGTTTTGCTTATTGCATAAATGCTTTTTGGTTAACAATTATTTGTAGTATTAGGCCTGTCTGTCCTCCCAAAAATGCTGTAGAACTTTTTTGTATTCAGTTATTGCATATTCAAAATCTGAAAATGGAATTCATGATGCTGTATCAGTGTAGAAGCTAAAGAGAAATTTCAGAAATCTGTTAAATCAATAAAAACAAATCTTAG
>JANHZU010005916.1:21119-48941 GCA_032468055.1 Acrochordus granulatus | reverse complement strand
ATAAAATGAAATTCAACCATAAAGCACATCACTGACCACACCTTAAAACTAGCACAATAATATGAAAAACAGTAAGCCTAATCTTAAAATGAGCAACTGCCATGCTCACCTCTGCCCCCAGATATAGGTACTCATGTTTTTGGGTTGCCACAATACTCTAGTGCAAACATTGTTTTCTCAACTGGGAGGCCTCTATGGCATAGATTACTCCTTCTCTATTAAATGTAAATTAATTACTTGCAGTAGGAAGGACTGTTTTCCTTTTACATTCCTATATTTCCTTTTTAAAAGTGCCCAGGCATTATTCCATAATAGTTGGTAAAGCTGATATTTAAAAATGTAATTTGAGATAAATCCTCCAATATCAGTTCCCAGCACACACAGAATCCTTCTTGAGCTGGTATACCAGAAAATTGACTAGTTTGCACTCCTGTATTCATTTGATGTAAATGCAGATGCATAAAAGCTTGTTTGAAATTCTTTTTCCACACTGAAGGCTATATTAATGGAAGGCCTTAAAGTACAGGAATTTAAACTGGCAATATGAAGACTGGTAGGATTGTTCTAATTGCAAAAGAAGTATGTGCAAATACGTGCCAATGAAATCTTGCTGTCTCACCACACTTAGCCTGTACATAGTTTACTTTGATTTGCAAGGATCACTGCTCGCTGGTCTGAGTTCCTTCTTTTCTCACACTCTTTTGTTTCAGAAAAAAGGCAGAACGTGGAAAAATCTACTTTACCAATCTGCAAACCAAAGAGAATACCCCCTCAATGATCAACCCCAAGCCCTGTGGCCATCTCTGCTGCTGTGCTATCAAAGGCTGTGAAGAGGTGCAAGGAAGGGCTGGTTAATTACAAGAGACTGAAGGATGGTGCTAGGAGAAAGCATAAATGAAGAGAATCTAGGAAACCTCTATCTCCTGAGCTGATATCATTGTCTGACATTGTTTATAGCTTGTGGCATGCAGGGAAAAGAGACTGAGATTGGTTACCAAAACTCAGGGCTCTGCCTTGCTGTGGCACCTTGTTTTTTATGGCATTTCTGGGGATGTTCATATTCATATTCAGTTAGTGATTATTCAGTATCTTATAACTAATGAGAGAGAGAGTTTGTATCTATCTTAATAATCAACATGGTCCTTATCAAAATGGATCAGTATCTGATTATCCCATTTTTATTCCCACAACAGACCTAAACTAATGGACAGTGGTTTGCCCTCTAACATACTTCCTCTTAAATGGCTTGCATTTAATGGATGTGAAATCAAAATATTAAGGTGATCAGTAATTCTCATTTCTTGGGCAGATCACTGAGGAAATGCAAAGTTTTATATGTTGGGCTAGTCATTTAGGATACCCACTTTAAGACTTAAGCTCTTGTTTTGTGGATATGTATCTAGGTGGAAGCCATTGAGTACTACACGAGACTGGAGGAGAAGCTGAAAGAGGACTACAGGAAGGAAAAGGAAAAAGTCAATGAGAAGCCACTGGGCATGGCATTTGTGACTTTCCATAATGAGGCCATAACAGCTATGTAAGTGCCTGGAGATCAGTCAGGCTGGAGAAACTTTTCACTTATAGAAAAAAAGAAGGAAAGAAAACATCGAAATAGACAAGCTAGGATACCTAAGATCTTAGTCTCTGAGATTCTCACAAACAAAGAAGAGGTGGTCAGCAATGAAGTCAAGTAACTGTTGTTCTCCCACAACCTTGAGGTTTTTATATGTTTGTTTTTAGATTGTTACATAGTTTTTAACTATGTACACCTCCCAGAGCCATGGCTTTGTGAGACAGGTGGCTAGATAAATATGCTATATAAATAAAATGATGAATCCCAAGTACTGCTGCTTCTGAAAGAAGCATTGGAGAATTTGTCTAATGTTCATTGGGAGATTTGTTAATTTTCAATAATTGAAAAAATTTTCCCTTAACTGCATCAATGCTACTTTATTTTGTGGTGGATCTTGTAATTAAATATGTATAACTGGACATAATTACAATTTTGGGGCCCCTCCCAACTCTACAATTCTGCTTGCAATGGTCTTTGAACCTTTTGCCAGTTACAACTGAGTGGGAGGCAGGGAAGGGAAGGAAGGGAAGAGAGATCTTTTCTTTTACACAGCAACTCCAGACCTCATAATTTTCTAAAGTTGTGTCCTTTTTTGTCTTTCTATTCTAGTTTATAGCAAAATATTATGAGTGGGTTGATAGCTACTGTCACATTGTAAAAATCTCTGATCACCTCCTTATCTATTCCTTTTCCATTTTTTCCCCAGAATCCTTAAAGACTTCAATGCCTGCAAGTGCCAGGGCTGCAAGTGTCGTGGGGAGCCCAGGACTTCTTCATGCAGCGAGTCTCTCCACATTTCAAATTGGACAGTCTCCTACGCACCTGACCCTCAAAACATCTACTGGTAAGTTGCCCTAAAAAAGGGTACTCACTACATCTTTGTGTTTCTTACAGGAATGTGAGAATGCTAGTGTGAGGGATCCTTCTTGTGGAACATTTGAAGGGGCTCAGGCCATTGGTAATATTGTCAGTGAATAGGCTAGCTTTTTAAAATGGAATTCAACAATGAAAAGGGTGACCAAGGTACCATCCTAAAATGCAGTCCAATTTTCCATCATTGGCACTAGGTTCTGCCACACTTAAAAGAGGTTATTTGTGTTAATCTCTCTTCCAGGGAGCATCTCTCGATACGTGGTTTCTTCTGGTGGTTCCGCTGCCTGATCATCAATGTGGTGCTCTTCATCTTGCTGTTCTTTCTCACCACACCTGCCATTATCATCACTACTATGGACAAGTTCAATGTCACTAAGCCTGTTGAATACCTGAATGTAAGATTTTGACCATAGGAGGCATATAATGAAGATCTTCCTTTTCTCCTGCTAAGTTCAGGGCAAAACAATTGTTCAGTGATAATTCAGGCACAGCCCCCTCCCTTTCTTAGATTTGAGCCTGGTTGTTTGTGCCACTATCTGGTTTTTGGAAGGAAAACAGAGGAAGACCTACCAGGAGTCATTTTGTAACTGTAGCCAGTAAAATGGCAGGGATAAGTTAGGGAATATGTATTGCAAGGAGTGGTAATCAAGGTTAAATGACTGCAGGAATTGTTCCTGTTTGAAATGTTAGAGTTAGCTGATGGATCATAAGTATAATTCTCTTAATGGTTTTAAATTGTTCCTGAGCTTTTTTTTTTATTTTCAAAAATCAGTGGGAAATAGGCTCAAGCTGGTTTAGCAAACACAACAGTGCCTAAATGTGTATACATTGATGCTTAAAGGTGAAAGGATACAAGATAGCATGCTCCCAATGGCATAAATATATACAACTAAAAAAATCAACTTTGTGCAGCCCTTCCTCATCTAATATGATGAGGCATGGGACCAGGTTCATCCCACCAGAATTGACAGAAGAGACCTCCTCCGGATCCCATCAGCCAAGGAATTTCGGCTGATGGGGTCAAGGAGAAGATTTTTTCTTTTCTTTTCTGCTGTGGCTCCTGCCCTGTGGCTCCTGCCCTTTTCTGCTGTGGCTCCTGCCCTGCTCCCCCCTCCACCCCATGCCCCCAGAGGTGAGGTCTGCCCCCACGCTTATAGCCTTCCGAAAGAGCCTTAAGACCTGGCTCTGCCAACTGGCGTGGGGCTCTATTGGGGGTACATTATCATGGAGGTTTATTGGTAGTTTAGTAGTCACTTCCATTCCCCCATATTTTTTGGCTCCTCCTCTCTCGATCCAGTTGGGTTTTTTTTAAAGGTTTTTAAAAGATCAAATTGGGTTTTTTTATTGTTTTATTGTAAATTGTTGAGAGTCGCTTGAATTCAGCGGCATATAAATTTAACAAATAAATATCTAATATCTATAATCCCTAGCCAATAATCACAAGGTCAAACTCATGTAAAGAGTATCCCTTTAGGACAGCTGCATTAATGTCATTCACTGGATAATGTCATTCATTTGCTGAAATTTAAATAATTTGAAGTGGCTTTAGGAATACTGCCAAGTAATCCCCTAATCTGAATCCTATTTGCATTTATGGCATTTGAATCCTTTGAATTCTTAAGCTTTTTTTTTGAATTCTTAAGCTGCAAACGACCCATACTTATTTTTACCAGATTGCAGAACTGATATATTGAGTTCCTCCTTTTTCTGAAAAAAATAATGTGTCTGAATTTGGATCTTCATTTGCTTGGTTCTCTAACTCTTAAGTGCAACCTATATAAGTAAGCATAGTTCAAAAGTAGGGTGATGTCCTAAAACAGAAGATGTCCTCAAATTTTTCCAATAAACAAATTGGAACTGTCATAATCCGTGGGGTGGCTCCGTGGTCATGTGGCCAGCATGACTGGATGCCAAAGGTGCATGGACACTGTCACCTTCCCGCCAGAAGGGGCGGTACCTATCTATCTACTTGCACTTGCGCGCTTTCGAACCGCTAGATGGGTGGGAGCTGGGGCAGAACAGCAGGAGTTTGCCCTGCTGCGCGGCAGCGCCGGGTCACGAACTCCAGCCGCCGACCTTTCAGCCAGAAAGCTGAGCTGGGCACCTAGGTGCCACCGTGCCCCTAATCTGTACTAGATTTGTACAAATAAATTCATTCTGTCCTCCCATTGTAACTTGGGAGTAGGAGCTGCTGCTTTGAACCTGTCTGGGTCCTTGTGCCTGATTCCAGAAGGCAAGCACAAACTACTGTATTCCATCAGCAAATGTGAAATCCTTGCATCTTGCTGTCAAGATGCATACAGAAAGCTCTTCATACGTGGAATAAATTTGTCACCCAAAGTTGGTTTTTTTAGTATTTTACAGCTCAGGATTTCTGGTTAATACTGTGAGTGGAAAGCTTAGTTAGTGACCTACAAAGCTATTCTGATTTTTTCATTTAAACTGAGAAACGTCACTTTGTGGCTATGAGTCGCACTATGGGGAAATTCCACTGAAAATGCACTGTTCTATGTTCTTCTACAAGTTGTTTGGAACAGTGAATTATTGTTTTATTTTTCTTACCAGAACCCTATCATCACCCAGTTCTTCCCTACTCTGTTATTGTGGTGTTTCTCTGCTTTGCTTCCTACAATTGTGTATTATTCAGCATTCTTTGAAGCCCATTGGACCAGGTAAGCTGGAAAAGAAATGTGGAGTTACTTAGAATTTATAGCCAAGAACTGTTACTTATAATTTTTTTCCTCACAACCACAAAATCATACTCTGATTTATCCTTTAATTTAAAAATATGTTGTCTATAACCTCTGAAAACAAATTTAAGGGAGGCTGTCAACTTCTCTCCAGTTTTACTATAGGGATAGATAACAAAATAATGTGGTAAGGATTCCTTCTGGCATATTTTGAAAAAAAAATACAACTGATCTATATGTTGAAACATGGTTTGTTGCAATGTTGTATCCCGTGTAGTTCAGTCTACAGTATTTCTGCAGACTCAAAATTGAGAGTTTCACGTGTAAAATAATACATTTGATAACAAAAGATTTTGTTCGCAAGGACACTTTTGTGTATGAGTATGCTCATCTCTTCATATCACTGTAAGGTAACATGAAACTCAGATCTATATCAGTATTATTAGTCTTTCAGAAATACCTTTTATTTAATATTTTATTTTCTTAGGAACTCCCTCTGTTGCTTACTGTCATTGTAACATATACTTATGTGCTACTTAGTGTTTTAACTTTTATTTGTAGCCTGCATTGCTCAGAGCCATTTTGAAGTGCAATGGTATAGAACAATTAGGAGTAAATATGTAAATCTTGGATTTCACCACCACGTGGCTTTTCTTTCACAAAAGTTACTGGAAGTAACCATCTTCACTATAAATCTACTAATAATCTTTGTGCCACTAGGTCTGGAGAGAACAGGACAACCATGCACAAGTGTTACACTTTCCTCATCTTCATGGTCTTGTTGCTACCATCGCTGGGTCTGAGCAGGTAAATACCAAAATACTGAATAGCAAACAATGCATTCAATTTTACATACACTGCTGTTGTCCAAACAGTTTTTTAAAAAAATCACATCTCCCACATTGATCTGAAAAGGTAGAACTGAAAAAAAATAGCAAATGATACTTTGTATCTTATATTTAGCAGTATATTTCCACAATGTGTGGCTTCAGTCACTGATTCATGACTTTGTTTCAAGTCAGATAACAGTGTTAGACGTCCCAGGTAGAATTAGCAAGAAACAGACCAGATGAGCTGCTTCTACTTTATTGTACATTAACAAAATCTTGCTAATCTGGAAGTACAAATCTCCTGCCATCTCCTTTACAGCCTGAGAATTAGGGAGGGTCTCCTCTAAACCTCTTTCTCTAGAGGATTTTTTTCTTATCATCTACATAATGGACTCTTATCTGATTACTCTCTCAAAAAATGGTAAAACTTTCCCTGCCAGTCCTGTCCGACTCTGAGGGGCGGTGCTCATCTCCATTTCATAGCTGAAAAGCCAGCATTGTCCAAAAATGCTTCTGTAGTCACGTGGCCGGCACAACTATACGCCAAGGCACACAGAATGCTGTGACCTTCCCACCATCTACTTGTATTTTTACATGCTTCCAAACTGCTAGGTTGGCAGGAGCTGGGGCAGACAAAGGGAGCTCACCCCGTTACGTAGCACCTGGGTCTTGAACTCGGGCTGCCGACCTTCAGCCAACAAACCCAGCATCTTTACTGCTCAGCTACCACGCGCCCCCTGATTGTTGTCTAGGCTTATCTGATTGCTTCCTAGGCTTCCTCTCTTTCTCCCCATTTCTCAAAGACTTTCTCGCATACCATTGTCGTCAACATGGTCTCTCAGCTTCCAGAGATAGTTCCTCTACCTTAATTCAAGTTTCCTATGCTGCATGTGATGAATTCAGTTCTCGATATGCTAGTTTCCAGTCTGTTATTTCAGATGTGAAATATCAGAAGTGCTTTCAAATCATCTGAGCTCTGTAACTTACCAACCTCCTCCCCAATATTACTGAATTCCTATATTGGTGTTTTCTCATTCGTAATCAGAACATGCCATGGCAACATTATTTTGAATAATTTTCCTAGAATGTCTGGAATTCTTTTTCTGAACAGGTGCTATAGGAAAAAACAAAATAATTGATCCTGAGACTCAAATCAATTTAAGGTTCAGAAGGAACTACTTCTTCCAAAGTTGACAATCTTTTGGATTATCAGGAAATGAAAAGCAATCAAAATATCAGATAATTTACATAAAGGAACAGTAGCAGATTTCCTGCAATCTCAAGATGGCACATGTTAAACGTGGGTGTAATTTTGATCACCCGGTTTTTAAACAGGTTGGAGGCCGATAACTTGAAGCAAAACCCAGATAAGGCAGAAATACAGTAGATAGGTGAGTTTAACTTAAGTGTTCTAGACATAGATAGAGTTCTTTTAAAGTGAGATTCCATAGCTTTGACTAGTTTCCTTAGGTGCCTTCCTAATTCACTGAATTATAACAAAGATAATGTGGTATAGCAAAATCAAACTTACCAATTCTGTTGTTATAGCCAATTTCAAGAAGAAGAAGAATAACAATAATAATAGCCTTCATGTGGAGTTAATTTTCTGGTCTGGTCCATATAGTGGGGTTGACACTTGGTAATTATATTTTTGTTTCTCTTCCAAGCCTGGATGTGTTTTTCCGCTGGCTCTTTGATAAAAAGTTTCTGGCTGAAGCTACTGTAAGATTTGAGTAAGTCTTAAAATGTTTTAAGAATATAATATGAATTATAATATTTGCTCTTTTCATATGCTGCTTTTTTCAAGCAGCATCTCCCATAACACTAGTTTATTTTAAGCACCCAGACAAGAAGATACAGAAGTTATGGAATATCATACACTCATTTTATGAAGTTTGATATGACTTCCTATGCTCCCTCCTGTGGAGGGAATAATTTCTCTATTTTTATCGGGTACATCTTATCAAGTGTTTTTATTAATATTGACCACCATGAGTCAATACCTAATCAGCCTCATGCTTGGTGGAACAGATCATGGCAGCCAAGTCTCCCCAATATCTGATTGAAAATCTCACCTTTCCCCCCTTTTTACTTATACCTCATGCAACTCCCATTTTTTTCATGCTCCCAATAGCTCTTTTCCTTAAATTGCTGGAGTGTGTATGCTGAGTATAAAGCATCTATGGGAAGTAAAGAGGTATTTCCAAAAGTACTGAAGAATAAAATAAAGTTACTTTATTCAAATACATATGACAACATGTATAGTTCCAGGAGGTTCAGATTTGTAGAACAGGTAATATTTTAGTAGTGTATAAGATAATGGAAAGCTACAAAACAACTTACAGTGGAACTTTGGATTGCGAGCATAATTCGTTCCAGAAGAGTGCTCTTAATCCAAAATGCTTGTATAGCAAAGCAAATTTTCCCATAGGAAATAATGTAAAGTCAGATGATACATTCCACACACCCAAAATATTCATACAAAAATAATTTTCAATGATATATTATGTACAAATTATTATCCCTAATATCTGAAGCAAATAACAATGATTAATACACAATATAAAATAGAAATAAAACAAATTAATCAGCACTTTGACTTTTGCTGGAAGATTTTGAAACAGAGGTCCCCAAGGGTCCAATTCAAGTCGGGCAGAGAATAATGACTGTATTTAATTTGGGTGACGGTTCTTGATGGTCCCTTAGTTTATGTAAGAGGATTTCCACCTAGCTATTGTTTCCATGTGATGCTGGGAAGGATTGAAGGGAGGAGGAGAAGGGGACGGCAGAGGATGAGATAGATAGATAGAATAGTCAGGGTGATGGGAATGGGCTTGAGAAGTCTTCCAGAGGCAGTGCAAGACAGGGAGGCATGGCTTAATGCAGTCCATTAAAATGAAGCATCGGACACGACTGCGTGACTGAACAACAAATTGTTTCTGTGTAGTTCTTAGGAAGTTTATCTGTTTTTTTCTGGGAGGGGTGTGCTGCTTTGAGTGTTAATCTTATTGCCTTGCCCATTCCCAAGCAGATACAATGGGTCCGCTCTTAGGCAGATTCATGGCAATCAACTGCTGCTCAGCTGGCTGTTGTCTTGGTGGCCCCTGTTGGATCGGGTAAATCTGCTGTCACTGCTTCAGGACAAAATTACCTTTTCCCTTCTCCCTTGGTAATGTCTTCCCTGGATGGTTTGGAAATGTTTCTTATCATAACCTGCCTCCGTGGTATGAGAGGGGAGAAGAGATGGGCAGGAGGGGGACAAGCTGGATGGTGCCAAGCGAGGAGGGCTCTGTGTGTGTGTTTGTGTGTGACAGGGTAGAGGAAGGGTCAATCTTCGTACACTTTGAGAAGAATCCTGGCTGGTGTGAGGGAGACGAGGGAGGAGAGGAGGGGGAAGATTATTACTTGGAAGGAGAATCTGGAACTTGAATCTCAGGAGTTCTTTCTCTTGAACATCTTTCACTAACACTACTGGTTTCACTTAATTTATGCTTTTTATGCAGCGAGAGAGAAGAACCATCAGCTCAGTTGTGAGATTTCCCACACTCATTACATGATGCTCGTCTTGCAAGTTCTCACTTGTTAACCAAGTTAAATTTTATTAAAAAATTTTGTTCAGCTTGTAAAGCACTCGTTAACTGGGTTACTCGCAATCCAAAGTTCCACTGTAGCAAGGTTTTAAAATTGCTAAGAGTGGTTTGCCTTTCCTTTTTTTGAGGTTGTTTTTTTTAAGTTTCCCAGCTGGCCTACATCCATACATTTCCTGCTGATCTGCCATCTGATCTTATTTAACTTTTTCCAAATCAGCCAAGGTTGACTAAATGCTGTCACTTGGTGTGACAATATATCCAACTTAAAGTCAGGTTTGCTTACCATCTTCCTCTTTGCACATTCTCATATGACACTGTCTTCAGATTGCCAAGTTGCTTTTGCCTCTCTGTATTTTTCAGATGTGTTTTCTTACCAGACAATGGGGCCTTTTTTGTGAACTATGTAATAGCTTCTGCGTTCATTGGAAATGCTATGGATTTGCTGCGTATCCCTGGCTTGCTTATGTATATGATTCGGCTTTGTCTTGCCCGCTCAGCTGCTGAACGCAGGAATGTCAAAAGGGTAAGTCAGTCAGGCAAGGGAAGAGGAATGTCTGTTGTGCATCCAAAGGCTGAGATAAGTATAAAGTGGTTGTTACTGGAAACAACTAACAGAAAATCTTCACTGACATTTTTGTGTGGTGATAGGAATTCTGTTTTCATTTTAGCATCAAGCTTATGAATTCCAATTTGGGGCTGCTTATGCCTGGATGATGTGTGTCTTCACTGTGGTTATGACTTACAGTATCACATGCCCCATCATTGTTCCCTTTGGTAGGTATGACTGATTTTCTTGGCTTTCTTGTAGCTAATAGCGTTTTGACAAGTAGATGTAATCATAGCCATCTTGGATCATTAATGAGACTTAGGATCTGATTATCTCAACTTCCTTCTCCGAGTAGAATTTGTCTATCTGGTAAGATGCACAGCTTGCTGTGGGACTTGATTCCTAGAGCTCAAGGATCCTAGAGTTGAGCCTTCTTGATGGTAGGCTCCTCATCTGGACCAGATTGCACCAAGAAAACAGGGTGAATACCTTATCCATTCTTGTGATCTACAAGACTGTTAAGACCAGAGACTTCAGGAGGCCTCTGGGGATGGAATTGTTGTTGAATGTCCTCCTGAATTGGGGGCATCATAATAGTGTATGATTGAGATGGGAGAGTTGTATTTAATCAACAATCAAACAATTGCATTGTTTTTAATCTGATTACTGTATTTATGCTATTTAAACTTTTTAAGTTGTTTATTTGGAGTACATATACAATACAGAGTGTATCTGTAAAGAAAATGTATTAATTTCTTCTGGTTGATGAACATTCTAAAAAAAGGGATGCTCCTCAAGTCCTGTTTAATAAAGATTTCAGCTAATACAGCATTTTCTCTCATCTCTTAGGTCTGATGTATATGTTATTGAAGCACTTGGTGGATAGGTACAACCTCTATTATGCTTATCTACCAGCCAAATTGGATAAGAAAATCCATTCAGGGGCTGTGAATCAGGTGGTAGCAGCACCTATTCTATGCCTCTTTTGGCTCCTTTTCTTCTCTACTGTGCGTACAGGTGAGTCAAATATACAGGCACTAGAGTTGAGTCAAATATACAGGCACTAGAGTTTGTCAGATTTAGGGGGCTTTATTTTTATGTCCACCATGCTTTCTAACACACATAGTTCAAGCAACATCCTGAGCAGCTATACCAGCAGTGTAAATAGAGCCACCTTCTGATCTTCACAAAGAGCAATTGAAGAAGGAGCAAAGTAATTTTAATACTCTAGTGTCTTCTCTCCCCTGGTGCCTTCTAGATGTACTGGACCAACTTACACCAGTCAGCTTAGACTACAACTTGTAACACAGATGTTCATAGCCAGGTTCCCTTCAGATGGTCAGAAATTACCATGCTGAAAAAATGCTGTCCTACTTTTGGAAATTGGAAAGTTTGGAGAACAAAGGATGAGAAGAGGAACAATCTGATCTCAAACATAGCAGCTACTAGTGCAAACTATAGGTCCAATTGGTTTATTATCCATCAAACCAAGTGACAATACCCAAATGGCATTTGGGTTAGGGCAAATCTTCTCCAAAGAGTTAGGGATCCACAAGAAAACTATATTTGCTATTTGAGAAACAAATATTTTTACTTTCCCCATATTTTCTACATCTGTATCCCAGGTTACCTTCAGATGTCATTAGACCTAGATCAGCTTAACTTCAGCCCAGTTGTTGCTCAAAGTGTCTTCAGCCATGTCCTGGAGTTCTTCCTCTATTCTACAATCTAGTGTTTGGGCCTTATTAAAATGGAAGCAAACACAGAAGGATCAGTTGCAGCTATTGCTTATTTCCCTCCATCCTTTTCTCTTGGAATGCTGCCACCATTTTGTTCCAGTAATACTGAACTTTGGGAATGTGAAGTACAGCATTTATTTAGGATTGTTTTCTGCCCATACATTATCACTTTTGATAATATTAAAGCCAACATAAATTCTGCATTGTTAATGGAGTTTTCTGGAGATTTGCTGTACAGTCACTATTAGACTTCATGGATCACAAACAATAATTTGGGAGGAGGGATTATATTGCTTAACAAATGGTAGAAGTATATGGCCAAACAAAACTGGAATACCTAGGTGAAGGTAACTGTTCTTTCTGTAGCAGAGAACAGCAGATTTCCCTAACTTTAGGCCATACCTGCTATGAGAGAAGATTGAAATAGAGTCTTCAGCAGGACAAATCAGATTTGTGTTAGAGGCTTGACTGCTATCTGCTTTCCGTAGGATTCCTGGCTCTCACGTCCATGTTTACTTTTGTGGTTCTCGTCATCACTATTGTGATCTGCCTATGTCACGTCTGCTTTGGACACTTCAAATACCTCAGTGCTCACAATTATAAGGTAATGCTCTGAAGTATATTTAGGGGAGGAATGCTTTTGGCACAACCACAGAATTGGATTCAAGGGACCACTCTTTTAAAAATTATTCTTCATAAATGACTAGTAGGCTTCTGGATGTAGTTCAAGGTGTTGGTTATTGCACTGAAAGCCATACATGATAGTGGGCAAGTTAGGAGGCGACCAACTATCTTCAATTGTTTCTGCCCATGCCACCAGATCCAGCACAATGAACGTACTTTGGGTCCCCTAATAAAACAATGCTGTCTTGTGGGACCCAGAACACTTGCCTTCTCTGTTGTAGCACCTGCCCTGTGGAATAGTCTCCCCTGAAGATCCAGTTGATCTTCCCAATTCTGTTGATCTTCCAAAAGCTGTAAAAGCTTGTTTTTTCCTTCTTTGTTTGGGCTGGGTTCTACTGTAGATAAATTTCAGACTGAGGAAGATAAGATGCCTCAACTTCTCTATGTTGTATTTATTATGGCACTCTTTTGAGTTGCAAAATCATTGTTTTTTATTGGTCTATATTGTTAGTCTCCCAGAGCTGCTTAAGATAGTCACTCATACAAATTTCCTAAATAATTAAATAAAGGAGGGAAGCATCTCACATATACCCTCTACCTTGTACTTGTATTGAAGCAGAAGGGGAAAATGTAAGGCTGTAGTTTTCTTCCCATATGGAAAAATACTAGACATTTTGTCCCTGCTGTTTGCATTTGCTCGAAAAAGAGGAAGACTTGCTGCTTCTACCTGGGAAATTTACAGTCTTTTCATGTGCAACCCGGAAGGTGCATTTTTGGGACTTTATATAGGGCAGGAAGGAAGAGCAGTGATGAATTAGTTATGCATGTGAAGACTGAACAATTCCTATGGAGGATAACTGATACATGAACCTCCCACATGGTTCTTTCATTAGGGGAGCCCTGAAAGAAGAAACTAGAAAGGATTAATGATAAGTAGTCCAGTGTAAATGGAGAGATAGGGAGTGGAGAAAGATTTGTTAAGTTATTATATCAATTTATATTGCCATCCATCTTGCAATGCGGGCAATGAATATAGAATTAAAAAACCAACACAACAAGAGAAAATACAGACACAACAATAAAACTATCATAAAATTTGGGTATCTGAGGATACGCTCACCCAGCTCATATAAGAACAGTTGACCATACTGCAGACTACATACCTGATGGATAAGAACTTTGTTTCATGGCACACTGTTGTCTTTCAGATTGACCACACAGAGGCAGATGCCGTGGATGGAAGAGAGAATGGGCGGCCTGCTGCCAGTCGACCTCCAGCCCCTAAATCAGCTGTGAGTCTCCAGGTCCTTCACTTGCTTTCTGCCTCGCCAGATATTATGTGTCCTCTTATGTCTGACTTTGGGGAGGAGGCAGAGGCCTAGATTGCTACACACAGGCAACATCCAAGGAGCATGGGCAGGAAACAGGCTTTGTTACTGGCCCTGTCTGAAATGATAGACTTGCAAACCTAAGTTTCTGTCCCCTTCCCAGTACTGTCTGTTCACTTTCAGCCTTTGTCTTAGCTGGACAGTGAAACCAGACTGATCAGTGCCCTCCTTTTCTCTTTCACTTTGTGGCTCTAGCACATTGGCATGTGCTCTAAGTGCTACAGAAAGAGCTGGGGCCATCACTTCCCAGTGCAAAGTAGCTTTAAGTGGAATGAGAATACTGATTCATTGGAGGCCTTATAGTATACCCATTCCCTTGTTCTGGATCTCTGAATTATACAGAACAAGAGCTTTGAAAATGTGAACGGTTACAGTCATGCCATGGAGAATGCTATGTAGGTTCTAATGTGGGTCCCAGAAGCTTAGAAAAGTATTTCAGATAACAGCTTTATTTTGTATAAGTTACAGTATTTCAAATAACAGCTTTATTTTGTATAACTTAAAATAGATTGGTTGATTTTAATAGAGAGGAGATTACTGTAATTGTAATAATTTCCATCATTATCCATTTTCCATAGTATTTATTTTGTTAAATCCTTTCAATTCTTCCAGAACCCCATGTGCACTCTAGTAAATACACAGAGCTTCTGTACTTGTCAGTTTCCCTAATGGCCCTCTAAAGGTGAAGGAAAAACAGCTTCCATCATTCTTTGACTTGAAAAGTGCCCTGTCAGTCCTATTACTGCCATAAGTCAGTGTACAGGGATGCTTCTTTCTCTTTGCTGTCACATATCAAGAGTCATGGGCATGAAGTCTCATTGATAAGGAACTAGGAGATATTGCAGAAACAGATTGCACTGTTGCAAAGGAAGCAAGATTTGAATGGCTGCCACAATGTCACAGTGTGGGGTTCCTGCTTTTGATGAAGGTTCCTTCACAAAAGTTTCTGAATAAGCAGAGGCATAGGAAATACTTGTTATCTTGGTGGTTTTCTACTGACTTGCTAAATAAAAGGACCAAAATCAAAAGGTCCTAATACAGAAGCACAAGGCAGGAAAACTGGAGCAAGCAGTGGATTTGCCATGTAGCTATTTCTCACCTGAAATAGTCCTTTTCTCCTATTGGAGGTCTCAGAAGGAACATGTAGCCCTTCAGATATTGATTGAACTGCATCTGTCAGCATCATTTATATCTGGCAGTGCATGGGATATTGGGCAGGGAAGTTGGACATTGTAATTCAGCCATACCTGGAGAGCCACAAATTCTTCACCCTGAGTTACAGTCGTCTTTCGAGAGAAGTGAGGTCATCAGTAATACGAAGTCAGGTATGACATCTCAGGCACAATGGCAAACATGGTCTAACATTTACAACCAAAGCTCTGGTGTCATGTAGTCCTTTTTCCTCGCCCCCCCCCAAGAAAACCATTATATAGGGTTCTTTTTGATGTCATCATGATTGCTCTCAAGCTTCCATCTACATGGCGTAGCCATCATATTCTGCCACCAGGTTTCCCATGAAGGCAGAGAGCTAACAGGTCCTTCCCTCTTCCCCTTTCTGTCCACTCCACAGAAGTACATTGCCCAGGTGCTACAGGATTCTCCGCCAGATGGTGATGTGGCTGAATCTGAAGAACAGGGTTCCCAAGATGAGGAACTCATCAACCCCAATGGCATTAATGATACAGATTTCCAGTCGTGTGAGGACAGCCTGATAGAAAATGAAATACATCATTAGGGATTTTGGGAAAGCAAGAGGGGGCAGGGGAGTCCTGAGAGTTGACAAGGCTTCTGTGCACTGTATGTATATGTATGCGTGAATGAGCAATAGAGGGAAAGACCAAGGAAGGGAAAGAAGAGCAGCACATTCTCAGCCCAACCATCACCACCTCCCATTCACTTGGCTGTTGTATTATTGCTCATTCCAGGGTGGGGAAAAACCATTTGACTTCCATTCTCTTACTTTTCTATCATTCCTCCTCTTCCTCTTCCCCCACGAGGGTGGGAGAGAATGTCTCTGATAAACTACTTATCGTTCCCACTTTCTGAAGCCCTACAAGTCCAAGATGGAATCAAAGGAATGACTTTGCTACTTCATGGTGTCAAGTGGAGGAACTGAAGCAAAGACATCAGAAGATTGGGCATTCCTAATGGCAAGAATCTATTCTGGCAGAGAGCCTATCCTGCCTTGGACTACTACTCTTCTCTAAAACTCTAGAATCTCAGATACTAATAATGAATTAGATTCCAGTGAGGACTGAGCTTTAATCAAGGTACTGAATTTCTAAGCTAAGAATATGGGTGGCTTTGAACCATGACAGTGGTTCCAGCCAAGCAAAATTGTTTTTAATTGTGTATACATTTCCTACTTGCTTCTGCATCAGCAAGCACCATATCCCAGGTGGCCAAGATGCAACCCTATGATAACCTTGTTCTTGGTCATTTATCTCTCCAAGGGTTGCTGTAAATAAGCTGTCAAGAGCAAGAGGGGTTGAATGGAAGAGGCCACCTACTGTCATGAACACTATCCAATGAAGGCCACAGCTAAGAAGGCTGCCTAATACCAGTTGTCAGTGAACAACTGTAGCTCCAGGAGAAAAATGCCTGCTTCAGGGTGAGAAGAGTTGCAGGGGGTTTGCCAGGAGAGGGTTCAGCAGCCCCTCCAACTATCTCTTTCCACTGCTTTCATCCTGAACATGGAACAAGGCACAGTGATTTGGACTCTGCAGCAATTTTGCACATGTGTTTTACTTTCAAAACCGACTAAAACCCTGTTCTCTTATCTTGTCTCATTTCTCAGGAAGGAGAGGAAGAGAAGGGTTGTTTTTTTAAATTTGTAACTAGGAAAGGTTTCCACTGAATCCCCAGGATTGTAAGGTTTCCCAACTCATCCATTTGCAGCTCGGACCCTTGCATGAGGCTGCCTGTGTATTCCTCAAGAGGCAGCTCAGCTGTATTACTGACCTCACAGCCTTGCATGGAATTCCAAGAAGCTGTCTTACACCCAAGAGCTGCGCCTCTTGATCTGCTTCACAGGTGGGAATTCAACTACTGGGGCCTTTTCCTTCAAAAGTGGTCTTTTTGTAGACACTTTAGATAAATTTATTTAGAATAACAGTGAAGCAAAGAGAGAACAGAGTTTTGACATAGAGACCCCTGCTTTCTCAGAGGGATTTTAGGGAGGGGCAAAGAAGCTACTGTTTTCCCTTTCACCTCTGGACTGCCTGGCATATTGGCTAAGGTAAACCAATTCTCTTGAGCTGAAGTCCTTTTCTGAATGAAACCTAGGCAAAAGGACATATTTTGCTGCTAAGCTGTTTTAATGTTTTGCCTTCTCTCCTCTGCACAACTCTGTCCTTTGCCTGCCAGAATCAGTACTTGAGGAATGCTACCAGTGTTACATACAGGCAGAGGAACTATCCATCTTTTCAATGGAGATGAAGGTAAATTAACTCCTTTATTCTTTCAGCCATGGGATTTGAAGCTTTTTAGGGAGTGAATTAGCCAGGTGGGAGCAGAAGTATGAGGACTTGCCACTTGGTAAATCAAGGACTCAGGCACAAGTACTCAAGATTAATAGTAATTATTAAAGATTAAGCTTACTCAAGATTGTGCTGATGATCAAGAAGCCCTTTAGTTTGAATCTCTTGAGTGCAAGAAAGAACTGGGTTTTCCATTTCCCTTACAGGAGGAGAGATGAAAGTTTAAGGAATCCATTTTACCCTTGGAAGCTGGACCACAGCTTGTGATGAGGTTTCTTTTTTGGAGCTATCCTAGATGTTGGCAGGGAGGGGTAGAGGAGCCTGAGCACCTCTCCTTCTTCCTGTGCTGTCATGGTCACTGTGCTCAACAGCCACTCTGCTGCTGAAATTGCACATGGAATTTTATTTTAACCGTTTGTTCCAAGATGTGTCTTCAATGCTGTTTAGAGATAGTATGTGTTCCATGCCACAGTTTCCTGTCCTGGTCCCTTGGCACCATATTCCTAAAAGCCCAGTCATCAAAGCAACATCTGCATCCCCACAGCTTTCATTTGGGAACATGGAGATAGATCTGACATCTTTGTATATACAACTGCCGTGCAGAACTGGCTTCTGCCAATGGGGATTGGGTGCAGATCATTGGTGCCCCCTCCTGCAGGGAGCTCTGTTCTAACTGGCACTTTGTCTGTGTAGAGATGTGTATAAATACTCTGTACATATTTGTGTAAAAAAAGGAGAAAAAAGAGGAACTTATCATATTTCCATTATGTTTGTGTGTGTCTATATGTACTATCTAAAAGTGGGTTGGAGGGGAAACACAAGATTGACCAGTGTTTGAAAAACAATAGACAACAAGGTGAGGATTTAGGGGATTATTTATTTATTGAATTTATATGCTGCCCATCTCACTCAATAAAGCAACTCTTGGGTGGCATTTAATTTAATGAGGATACGTACTTTTATGTTAGCAGACCACTGGGAATTGCATTTCCCTCCATGCTACCACCATATTGATGCTGATTCAATATTGAGAAGGAGGGGAAACTCACTATGGGATGGATTTACTATCATCAAGCTCTTTAGTGCTATACTAAACATTTCTTGAGCATTTTTTGCAAACATTTTCATACAGTTGGACAGAGAAGAAATTGCTAGCGGTGTATTTCCTAGGAAAAAGAATGCCAGTATCATTTTCATAAATGAGATGCAGCATCTATTCACACTAAATCTACATTACATCTTATGCCTTGCCTTTATAGACAGCATACCTTGAGATATATTTTCTGTAATTTAAAAACAAAGGAAAAAAGTAAAAATGATCCTTGAAAAAAAATATCTTTTTCATAGTGTGGTAGTATGATGGACACGGAAGAAAAACTATTTGCTAATACAAAGTAAACAGAATATGTTTTTCAAGCATGAATTTGGGGTTTTATCTGCATTCTCAAAAATGCCAGCATCAAGCCTGAAGTAATGTATTGGGAAAAGGGAGGGCATTTGTCTAAAGTGCATATCCCCAAACACCTGCCCTTTCCTCATTTTGTTGTTGTTCAGTCGCACAGTTGTGTCTGACTCTTCACGACCCCATGGACTGCATTTCCTCATTAGCTGAAAGCTAATATCCCCAAACATCTGCCCTTTCCTCATTAGCTGAAAGCTAATTGCAGAGCTCTTATTATTTGACAACTGTGTAAATCTCAGCTCGAGACAAAAGCAATATAGGCAAAATAGATTCCTGATTTGAAAAAATCATAAAAGAAGCCAAATCTTTTATGGGCTAAAAGATTCTGGACTTCTGCCAGCTACTGTATGAACACAACTTTCTTTTGATGCTTTACCATTGTTGTCTGTTGCTGCTGAATCTTGATGCCAACTGGATCTGAATTAGATGAACTCATCTTCACCGGAAGGAAAAACAATGGAAGGGAGGTTCTCAGGACAAAAAGGTTGCTGCAGTGTATATGTGGGAGATTGCATGTGGAGCATGCAGCTCTTTTCTAAGGTAAAGACGAAGCAAGATTAAAGAACAAAAATAACTTTCAAGTTTACAGCTGGAGAAAGAACTACTTATTCTGGTTCTCTCCCATGTAAACTTAGAAGCAAGGAAAGGGTTATTTTAATTATATTCTCTGCAACAACACAGGCACTGAAAAACCCCTCCACTTTTTGGCTGTAAGCCCTGAGAATTTCTCTTGACCTGCAGAAGGGCCATCAAGGAGAGTCTTTTGCCCAACATTTGTTGCTAAAGCTCTGGTGAGAACCAAGCTCAGAGCAAGTGATATCTGGTCCTTTATAGAATTTGTGGCGTTTTCAGCTCTTTTCAGGATCTTCATTCTTGTGCATATACATTTGTTACGAGTCTTCAAGCTCTATGTGTATTAATGGCATGTAATTCAGTTGTCTTATTCATCTAGCCATTCAGTAGATAATGGTCATTGTGCCAAAGTCCAGCACTTCATAGTCTTCCTCTGAATTCTAGCCCTGCCTATTGCCTCCCACTAACATGATGCGATCCTATATTTCTACTGATCATCTACTGAGTAATCAGTTCAATAAGACTCACTTGCTCACTGTAGAAAGTAAAAGTCTGAAATTTTAATCACCCTGATCAGAAATAAGCTAATAGAGAACTACAGGCTTTATAACTTTAAAAACTCTTTTAACAATGGGATGTTCAGTTCCAGCGATTCCTGAGAATTGCATTAAATTTCTGTTAAATGTGATGATAGATACCATCTTAGATGGTTTTAGAAGAACAAATACATGGAAGATCAGGCTTTGACCAGCTACTAAAATAGTTGCATACCTTATCATCAAGGAAGGTAAGAAAAATATCCCAAATCAAGTTTCATTTCTGATGACAGTATGAACATGTTTGCCATTTTATTAACAATAATGTCAAGATGGATTGCTGCTGCTTTCCACAAACTTATTTTTAACTTTTTAATGTAGCTTATAGACTTGGACTTTTCTGGTAGATGCCCATGCAAGTATTAATCTAATGCAACACTGCTTAGCATTTTTTGAAGTCAGAATTAGCTTGGTGTTGCCAGCAAGATGGGTTGATGGCTCTTTGGTCCCTCCTTAGGGACAAGTAGCTATTTTAAATGTAAAATATCAAAGACAAGAGAGGAAGACAGCTATTGTTCATGGCTGTGAGCTAGTTGGCTTCATTATGGTCATCCATGGGGGGAAGAATTGATCCATGAAAAGCTAGAATTAGAAGTACCAGACTTGGGCTGCAAAACTCAGGACAACCATTAACGGTGCCAATATTCAAGTGTTCTCCATCTCTTTGCAGCCATCTAGTGATACTCTGGATTTTTTTTAGCCCCGATATTTATATGGAGCATTACCTGCTCTTGTTTTAGCGCATGCTTCTGGAAATTATTTAGGAAGATGAGCAACCAGTTAGAACAATACCAAATACAAATTTGTCACAACGCAGGTTTGTTTGCCTGCACGCCTTTGCAGATGCTTATATCAGCATGGAGTGAATATTTTTCTGGGATGTGTTTTCAAGATCCCAATTTAATCTATATCAGCTGAAATAAAGCTGTCCTTTACAGTTGAGACCAGTCGCTGATGCAATTATGGGTAAAAAAAGTAAAGGTTGCCCCTTTCTGTCGTGTCCGACGCTGTTCCCTTTCCACCGAAGGTGGTGGCTGTTCATCTACTTGCACTTTTCCACGCTTGCCGGCTGCGTGGCTGGCAGCAGCTGGGGCGGGACAGGAGCTTCCCATGGTAAGGGCGCTCCGTGACGACGGACGGAGCCGAGTGCTACGAGCTGAGCTCGCTGTTGGTTTCGCCCGCCGCTGAGGCGTCTCTAGGCAGGGCGGTCTCTCGCTGGCGAAGTCGGCGCTCGCCCGGTTTCTCGAGGGAGGCCTGAGGCGGCTCCGTCCTCTGACTCGCTCTCCGAGGTAGCGATAACGCGGCGACCGCTCCTAAGAGCAGAGCTGGAAATCCCTCGCGCCGGCATCGGAGGAAGCGGGGACGCGCCTCCAGCCTGAGGCGCCCCGCGCCCAGAGAGGCGGGGGCTTTGCGCGCCCCGTTGCCCCGCTATCTTCCCCGGCTTTTCTGGCTGCGGCAGCCGCCCGCCGGAGCGCCGCAGTCGGCATAGCTGAAGCCCGACTCCAACGGGCAGGAGACTTGGGGCGGCCGCTGGGTTCTGCCCTCGCGGGGGGCTCTCCAAGGCGCCGGGTTGGCTCCAATTAGGGCAGCGCTCGGCGGGCTCCCCGGCGATTTCTCCCGGGCCGCGCGGGGAGGGCAGCCGGGAAGAAACAGCCACGTCCGGGGGCGCTTCTCGCGCGCAGGAAGCGCCTTCTGCTGAGTTTAAATCCGCTTTTCCGGGCTCTGCGGTCGGAACCATCGTCGGATGTTGCAGCCTGACCGCTGAATACTTACTAATAATGATTAATTATGGATTATTAATATCGCATCTCACTATAATCTTATCCCACTGTCCTTTTAACGAACACCAAATGTTGCCCCACCCCCCCAAAAAAGAAATATTCCCAAATGTCTTGTGATGGAATTCATACAACAAGCTGGGGTCAGGGGTTAGTCAGCCCAATTTTCCATACTGTATGTGCATGAAACATAAAAGTACAGTGAGATATAAACAAATAAAACATCAACAGAAAAAATACAGCAATGTTCTGTGAGAAAAAAAACCTTAATACGTTGGTGGTGATTAAAATAAACAAAAAGAAAGAAAAAATGGGGAAAACTAGTTAAAGAAAAATATTTATGTACTAGCCATGTAACGTCAATAGAGAATCAATATTGAATTTAAAAAATATTTTCAAAAACATAACAGATTCAAGAGATATCAAGAGTCTAACTTCTTTCAGTTCACACGAGATTATCCTTTTTGCTAAGCATTCAAAGATCTGAGCACAGGCTCAGGAGCTGCAGTTCAACTAACAAATTTATTGGTCCTACAAGATTACGAGAATTTGCCAACTGCCTGTTGAACATCTACACAGCTAAGATAAAATTCAACGGTCCTCAGAAGGGGTTGGGTTTCTGATGCTTGAGGATGTGTAGAAATTCAAGACTGATTCCCTGCTTCACCCTGGCTCCATCCTTTCTCCTCCAACATATACTTGTACATAAGGCAAGTATTGTCAGTGAACTTTATTTCCAAAAGAAGTCATATAGTTGTTGTTAAAATTATTTTGGGAAGTCAACAAGAGACAATATATTCGTACAGGTTATTAACATGTGCAGTAATGATGATTTGTTTGTTGATTTGTCTACTACCTGACATAAAATGAATCCTAGATGGCTTACAGAACTTACATATAAAACACAATATAAAACAAAATCAATATAATAATTCAAATGTTAAATCCAAATCTAATTCTTCAGTTTAAATTTAAATACTAAAAGAAACAAAAACTGAAATTTATTGAATATACTACTGGTGGTAATTTATCCATGAAGGCCTTTTGGAAGTAACATATGTTCATCTGCTTCTAGAAGATCTGGAGGGCAAGACCACACTGGTTTCAGGGGGTCAGCAAAAACAAAGAAAGGGAGTTGCTACCACAAATGCCCACCATTGGGTCCCCTCCTCCCACATTTCTCGTTGTAGAGCAGATACTTCCTAGTTATGTGGAGAGGAGAGGCAGAAACTATTGTGAAATGGCAATCAGGCCCCATGTCATATATAGGGCTTTATAAATAGCAATCAGGCCTTAAACTGTACTAAAAAAAATTACCGGTAACCACTGCAGTTTCCACAGCAAAAGTATAGCATGGCAGTATTGCAACTGATGACTGAGCATTCATGCCACTGTGTTCTAGATCACTTGAAGAATCTGGATGGTCTTCAAGGGTGGTCACAGACAGAGCATATTACAATAATCTAATCTACAGATTTAAAATTCATGAGCATCCATCTTCACTGTATCCTGCTCAAGTACAGGAGCAACTGGTTGAAACCGTTCAAAAATCTTCCTGGCTGTGGAATCCATCTTTTTTCAAGCAAGGGCTATGAGTTCAGGCAGACTTCCAGATTACAAGTCTGCATCTTTTTGGGGAGCACACTTCTTTCAACAATCAAAGATGATGCAGTCCTGGAATTAGTTGTTAAATCAGCAGCCACTCCATGTTATTTGGATTGTTATTTGAGTTCAACCAAATATATGTACTGTGATCTTAGGCATGTTCCAATTGTTCACATTCAACAACCACCTCTGGAGTGAGATCAATCAGTTTAGTGAGGGATGCTGCCATGCAGCTAGAAAAGAAAATACATATAGTAACATCTCCAAATTGTCCCTTTGGTCCAGTGTCAGAAACAAAGATCTCTTATCTTGCCATCTTTCAGAAAGCAAACTTGACAACAGCTCCATCTCCCAATATACAATTGCCACCACCTCCCCTTCCCCAGAATTAGAATTAATGCAAAACTTGAAATCCAGCTGGGCAGATTTTTGCAAACACCCTCCCTTCCGTAGTAATAATGAAGAAGGCTGATGGATGTACTTTCATGATTTTTTTGTAGTCTCCATATCACATGTTACATGGGTGTTGTTTTGTGACATTATCAGTCATTCTAGTTTCAAGGTTCAGAAAAGCAATTGGATCTTGCAGCTTATAGATGCTGTGATGGTTTGCCTTATTTACTATTTTTCCAATTTATGTACTGGATATAGTTTAAGCTCACCTAGGTGAGCTTAAACAAATGGAGGTAGAGTTTCTAAGCCAACCTCACCTAGCTATATTCCTCAGTGTTTACTTTCCCAACCATGTAACTAGAAATGGCTCTTTTAACCACTCTTGGTTTATGTACCATGACCATCCAGAGATTCATTGTCTCTGCAGTCTCCAGGTTTTCCAGTGTGATAAGGAAGATTCAGTTTAGTTTTCATTCAGCATTCAGATATGCATACAAAAGTTTGATACATTCAATAGCAATAACAGGTAATTTGCAAATTCTCCTAGAGTGAGAATAATAGAAAAAAACAG
Organism: Acrochordus granulatus; assembly: GCA_032468055.1. Lineage (NCBI taxonomy): Eukaryota > Metazoa > Chordata > Lepidosauria > Squamata > Acrochordidae > Acrochordus > Acrochordus granulatus. The sequence continues at coordinate 24,630 of JANHZU010005916.1, read as the reverse complement.
GCCCAGACAGTGATGTTACAGCTAATAAATTTATTGGCCCTACATAATTTCTGGTTCTTGAACATCTGCAACTCTTAGATGTGGTTCAATGTCCCTCAGGAGGGTTTAAGCTTGTCACACTTAAGAATACATAGTGACTCAAGACTGATTCCCAGCTTCACACCTCCCCTGGCTTAGCCCTTCTTTGTCCCACAATAGATAATGTCTCCTTTGAGTCAAGCTCAATTCCTGCTAACTTCATGAACATATCCCATGAAGAAGAGCCACTGTGATCTTGTGGTTAAGTAGTTAACAGACTAGAAGCCAGGAGGTCATAAATTCTAGTCCTGCCTTAACCATGAAAGCCAGCTGGGTGACCTTGGGCCAGCCACTTTCTCTCAGCCCAATTCACCTCACAGGATTGCTGTTGTGGGGAAAAAAGGAGGAGAAAGCCACGTTAAATATGTTCACTGCCTTAAGTTGTTATTATATTATAAAATAATATAAGTGGGATACAAATAAATAAAATATCCATCGGTTTTCTTGGCCTTAGTATAGAAGTGGACTTGCCACTGCATTCTTCTGGGATTTGTTTAATCATCTAGTCTAGGGCAGAGCCCTGGCATTCACTGTCTCCCATGCACATACTAATATTTGCTTATCATCCTTGCTTATTTTTTTAACCTAGACAAAATCAGCTAGGTGTTGCACCTTCTTATGCAAATAATCAGGAACAAAGAACACAAATAAAATATCAGTTCCAGTAAGAGCCAAAAAAGGTAGAAAAGAATAGAGAACTGAGATTTTGCCTTGGGTCGCATTGGATCATTTATGGTGTCCAATATCAAAGGACAATGATATAGGTGTCTTTGACCCACAGTACATGGAGTATAAATTTAACTGAAATTACAGAAATGGTGAAGCTAATCAGTTTGGTCAAGGAAAAAAAATGACAAAATATACTTTTTTTTGAAAGACTGGAAGCATTATATAGATATTTTGTTGAAATAAGAAAAGATTGCATTGGTGATTTCTGGGTTTGGGGATTAAAAATGGTCAAAATGGATAAGTAAAAAAGGAAGATTGCAGTTACTTGATTGAAAGCTGGAAGGCATAACTACAGTCTTTTTTTCTTTTTCATTTATCCTCTTTATTTCTTTTTCAATCAATGACTTTTGAACAGTCATATCACATCATAGGCACACCCAAAAGAAAAGCCTTCCTTTCAAAAGGCCTGGAATGGCTATGCAAGCAAACAATGAAACATTTGACTTCAAGGGAGTTGGGTGGCTATTTGTCCTCTTTTGAATGTGTGGTGCACCTGCCTGTAAGGCGTAATTGGACTGGATGCAGTTCCACCCTATTGACCAGGATCAGAGTTGGCAATCTGCAACCCAACCCTCTTCCTTTGTGATTCCTGAAGCCCTATTGCTGATGATCAGTACAATGATTTCTCACTAAGCCTTCATAGCCCTATTGCTGATGATCAGTACAATGATTTCTCACTATTCTGAAGCAGAAAGCACACTTGTAATGCAAATGTTAAAGCAGGCTTGCCATACTTTAAAAACCAAAGACATCCTCCCCCGAAAAAAAAAACTGGGGACAGGTATGAAATCCAAGCTTTGCCCAAGTACCGTGTATGTACCGTAGCCCTTCAGCCACGCTAGAAATGTTAAGGACTCCAGCCCCTAGAGGCCAAAACGTGATCCTCTCAAAGAGGAGATCCGAGGACTAGGGCAGAGATGCGAAAAATCTGAGGAATAAGCCTGTGACTTAAACACCGCGCGGAAAAATCATCGCGGATCGATCGGCCTATTACCAGCACGTTGAATCACCCCCTTCTATCGCCTACAAAAAATACTGCCCAAGAACAATAAGTGGGTGCAATTTATGGGCTTGTACCGCGAGGAGAAGAGCGAACTGCCCGAAACCAATTTTGCAGCGGAGAAACGCTGGACCAGCGGAGGCGCCTTTAATTTGACCGCCAGGGCGGAGGCGCCTTTAAATTGACCGCCCCCGCCCAAGCTCTGATGGACCCGCCCGCCGCGCTGCCAGCCAAACCCCACCTTCGCAGCCCGGAACTTGGAAGGGCAGCTGCTGCGCTTAAATTCGGAGCGATGCGCAGAGCGTAGGGAGGGGTTCCCAGAAGCAGAGTTGTGGCCTTGCGGAAGCCGGCGTAAGTAGACTCGAGCGAGCGGCTGTTCTCCCCAATCCGATTCAGACTTGCTTTTATTCGGGGCGGCGGGGGGGTGAGACTCCAGCCTTGCTTCTCTGCCCCGCTCTTCCTTTGCTGCGGGGCCTTGAGATTTCGGCTGTGCCAAGTGCCCTGCCCCGGTCAGCCGAGGCTTCCGCTTTTCTCCAGGACTGGCCGCAGAATCGTCTTAATGTCCCCCATGTGGGCAGCTGGCCAGAGTTGGCCGCCACTCAGATCGCCAACAGCCCGCCCGTGGCCGGGTGCCCGAGAATGTCGGCGCGCCTTCAACCCCAAATTAAGGCAGTAGATCTGGGTACAGTAGTGTAGTGCAAGTCAGTCAATCTTGCCACGAAAGGTGTGCTCGCTGTGTATTATGTAGGCGTGTGGATGATCTGGTAACCGAGATTACTATCTTCCACTGCTAGTCTACGTAGCTGGAAGCTGACTGAGTGGCTGCCGAAGAAACACTCCTGGAAGGCTTAACCAGCTACTAGCAGGAATTGCTTTGAGCTTTCCAAGACAGGAAAGCTAGAAAGCTTTTTTTTAAAGTTGTACCAAAAAAAATCACACACAAACCCTGAACTTGAAATGTGATTCAGAGTCAGAACACTCAGCTATGCAGCAATGCCTTGCCTGCTCTTCTCTCTGCAGTGATTGTGTGATGAAAACCTGACTGCAAAAGAACAGGCCGGCTTGGGACCTGTTCTGGTTGAGGGTGATGCTGTTCTGCATTTCTTTTGAAAGGTTTCAGAGGGAAACATCTTTCTGTGCTGCTCATCATAATTTTCTTCTTGCTGTACTGCTGGACTAATGTAGCCTTTTCCAACTTGGCTTCTTCCATATATGCTGAACCTGCAACTCCAGATTCTTGGCCATCATGGTGTAAGCCTAGCTGCTCTAGGGAATGCCAGTCTGGGAAAAAGGTGCTTTAGCTTATAAGAAAGTTTGACTTGTTTTCTTAATTTATTGGGATTTTTTTCTTCCCTGCATGCATACTGTCTTAGGGTGAATATAGTGGTAGATAGAGTAGAAACATGAGATGGCAAGATTGAATGTCGACATCTTGGGAGTCAGTGAACTAAAATGGACAGGAATGGGAGAATTTAATTCAGATGAATACTACATCTACTACTTTGGACAAGAATCCCTGAGAAGAAATGGAGTAGCCATCATACTCAATAAAAGAGTAGGAGAAGCAATTCTGGGATACAATCTCCAAAATGACAGAATGATCACAGTTCGAATCCAAGGCAAACCCTTCAACATCACAATAATCCAAGTCTATGCACCAACCACTGATGCCGAAGAGGCTGAAGTTGACCAGTTCTATGAAGG
>JANHZU010005915.1:71468-83879 GCA_032468055.1 Acrochordus granulatus | reverse complement strand
CGCCGAACTCAAAATGACTCTTGGTGGCTTACAATAAAAACAATTTAAAATCCTTTAAATTACAATATTATTACTATTATTACTCAATGACTGTTAGTCTTATCAGCTGAGGCAGCTACCTGGAGGGATTGAAGGCCTCTTCCCAGAAAGTTATGCGTTGTAATCTCCCATGCTGGTCCAGTATAGATTGCTCGTTAAATATTTTCCAACTCCCCAAACAAGGACTGAGAGTGAATAACCCAAAATTATCCCATCATCTTCCGTGCATTATGTGCAACTACAACCTGAGTATATAGTTATGTTTATATATTACTGTAGGGAGAATCGTATGCTGCTATTTTGCCATCTTTCTTCTTACTGTTGCAATGTATGCGGCTGATGGCTAATTGCAATGCTCTGGGTTAATTAAGTGTTCATGAGAAAATCCTCATGCTTCCCCAGGGAAACTATCATTGCTTGATTGTTCTGGGTGGGTAATTCCACTTCCAAATCAGAACTGGTCTTTGTTTCTTCTATCTGGAATATGTAGGGATAATAAGTTGGATCACTGCATCTCATGAGAACAGTCTGGATTCATTTCAAAACCCCTACCTGGTGTTTCCAAAAACTAAAAGTCACTTTTGGACAAGCTTTTGCTTTGAACTTCGTAGTTTCTGCAAGCATCCTCATGTAGGGGTTTCACATGAGTGATTGTCCAAACAAAATGCTCTTCAAAAACAGGCAAAGATCTCGTAAAATCAGGCTCCTTTACCCGACTATTTTTTTTAAACCTCTTCAGATTATGAAAAGCAGACTTCTACAATGCAAGACTGGAATGTAGAGAGAGCTTCCTATCCTGATCAAATGAGAGACAGGCTGGTAACTTTGGAAGAAAGAAATAACAGATAAAGCAGACCATCTTTCAGTTCCACAGCACTGGCCCGAAGGAGCTTTTAAAAAACCCACAGTGTCAAGGGCTGTTATCCCATTGTCCTCTTTCCAAGCCACAAAATAAAAGACCAGTTCCAAAATGTTTCCAAACATGAAAAAGAGGATTGCCTCCCCCCTGCAAAAAAAAAATTAGCTCTGAATTTAAGAGCTGGGAAATCATTTTATCTCTTCTGAGAAGGTGCAAATAGAGACATATTAGTGCTACAAAGCACGGTTGCCTTCAAAAATTAGCCAGTTGCCTGGTCGGGATGGCTTGCCTGGTGAATTTAACCCCTTGCAGCAACCATACAAGGTTTTGCTCTCCCCTCTTCCCTTCCTTGCCCAGTTAAACTCTTCCCTTTCCTCATCCCTGTACAGTTACGATTCTCTGTTTCTTTCCCAGCGCAGCTCTTCCTTTCCCTTACCACATCTTCACCTAAACTGGAGTAATTTATCACTGGTTCAAATGGAAGAAAGGACTGGAGAGTGTGCGTCTGTGTTTCTGTGTATTTCGGTGGCTTCCGTGTGATGACTGAATGGCCACAATATGCAAATACCAATCAGTTTTGTAAATGGGATACCTGGTTTTACAGGAATCATTTTTTTATTTAATAGTTATTAATTCTATTTATTTATTGTCCTCTTGTGGAGTGTAGCTTTTAGTGGATAGATAAACAGATCACATACATACAGGCACATACACACATTTATTAACCAGGGAGCAGCTCTCTGGGTTTAGTTTATAATTTATTTTCCCCAGTGGATTATTCCTTTGGGAAAAGAGCTGGGGGGAAAAAACAGACAGGGCAGGGGAACAGTATAATATTGCTCTCATATGCAAAGATGCTTCTCTTGGCACCTTCAAGCTTCCTCCTTCTCTGGTTTTCTTATATCATTTCTTTCCAATAATAAAAATGCAATGGGAAGACAGAATGTCAGCAAGCCAAGTACCTGAATCCAGCATCAACTTTATTTGCAAGAATGTTTCTCTGGGATCCACAGAGGCCTCATTCACATATTCTGAAGGGAAAAATGGTGATGGAAAAGCTGGTGATGGCTGCAGCCAGGTTTTGTATGAAAATGTATTGCCCTTCCAGGAAAAAAAAAATCAAGGTCATGGAAATCTGCTTTATTTCGGTTCTAAATGCTAATGCTGTTAGGGACATAAATCAAGGTCTCCCTTGTCTTCTACGCACTTGGGGAAATCCACATTGACCACACCACAGCAAAGGATCTCTTAAGAGGAAAGACAGAGTGATAAATCCAGATTTGCTGCCTGCCAATCTGCACAATAACGTATGTATGTCAGGGTGATATGCAAAGAGGCTTCCCACCCCCTTTGCTTTCCATCATGTTTTGTTTTTCTATTCAACCTTGAACAAACATATCAATCACGTGGTCTTCTCTGAAAGTGGTAATTTGAATACTGGTATCTCCTCCATGCAGGTAATTTGCAAGCCACATCTCGTTGTGGCCTTCAAGAAAGAACAAGGACTGTTACACGTTGCTGCAACAGAAATCCCTGTCTGGAACTTTACAAAAAGGGGTGAACTGTAAGAGTCAGACTTCACCCAGATTGTACAGCTTCATCTGTGCCATGCTCATCTTCCGATATAAGCTTGACTACTAGAGGGTATTGTATGTGGGACTGTCCTTGAAAGCAACATTTTACATATCAGGGGCATTGAGATGCAGTTTGCTTCTGGGTTTAGCTGTAGGTGTAGACTTTTAAAACTATCTAAAACATTGGAGCTGGCATGGAAAAGTGTAGCCTTCTCCCCACAAGAAGCCACGGGTCAACCAAAATGCTTTCTGCAGAACACCAGGCTGCTGTGATTGTTCCCCTTCTAAATGCTTTCTGCAGAACCCAATTTTGCTATGATATTTCCTCTCCTAAGTAACAGATGTTCAGACCCAGGAATTGGCAAGTACTGGAAGGCCTCTGCTGCCAGGAAATAAAAGTATGAAGGCTTCTTCGGTGACATGAAACCCAGACTGAGTCTATAAAGGACATCTGAGAGCTGGAAGCAGGCAGAATTGCAAACTTGGAAGGGACCATGTAGGCCACTGAGTCCAAATTCCTGCTCAGTGTAGGAAGCCAAATTAAAACATCCCCGACAGATGGCTGTCTAGCCTCTGCTTGGACAGATTCCACAGAGAGGCCTCCCTCTCTGGGCCTGGGTTCTATTGTCAAACTGCTCCTACTGTTTGAAGGCATCCCTTTTCCTCACAGACGGTCAGAATCTGTCTTCTTGGAATTAAGATCTTTTATTCTATACTTCTCTGGGACAACAGAACACAGATGGGTTGACACAGAGTTGAAGGGGCCAACCTCCTCTGTTCCATGCAGGAACAAAAGCATCTCCAACAAACAGTTGTCTAAACTCCACTTGAACACATCCAATGAAGAAAAACTCACCATTTCCCTACTAAAGAGTTCAACCACAAGCTCCTCTTACTGTTTGTTCTTCAACATTGACATCACACTCTTACACTAATAATGCTGTCTAGTAACCAGTATGACATACTGGAGAGTAGGAATAAAGCAGAAGAAACACCTGCTTCTCAAAGGCCAATAAATGAATGTCTGCCCAATCTTGGGCATAAATAGGATTTTTATACTTGAACCTTCAGCTCATCTGGCTACAGAAGATCCTAAAACCAAACCTGGCCATGAGGAATGCTCTCCTTCTCCAGGTGCTTTCAGCCAATTCTCATCAACCAAAGCAAGCATGGTCAAGAGATTATAAGATTTGTCCAAAACATCTGGAGGGTCTACAGCCTACAGCACACCTACTTTTTCCATATTCAATTTCTCTACATGCTAATAGCTTACATGGAAATAATCCATTTTATTCAGTACCCTTCATCCAGAAGATTCTATCTTCCAGCAACAGCACTTTTTTGTATTCAAAAGACACTAAGGCAGCCTGTGCTGGTCCACAGGTGTCTGAACTGTTAGGAGACAAGCAGGTTGGCTTCCCCAGCCTTGAATCTTGTCTTCTGACAGCTTCTTAATACCAGACTTCACATACAAAAAAACCTTCCAAGCTCCAAACATAAACACAGTCATCAAGTGCCTTTCAACCAGACATCCTAAACCTGTTTAGAATAGTTCAGCTGCCTTGTATGCATGCCGAGCAAAACATCCTGACTTCAGTGACTCATAACAGCCACTCAGAAAACTATTTCAAGCTTCTAACCATTTTTCACTATGGCCCAGGCCAGAGAATGCTGGTATGTTGCAAGTCAAACTATTGGTCCATCAACTGCCACCAAACAGCTAACTGGGGTTGGGGCTATATCCAAATTACCAAACTTATAGTAAGGAAGGAAATATTCAAAATGCTAAAGTATAAACTTGGGCTAACAAAAAGACAATTGTTATAGTCACCTAACCTGCTTTCCCTGTTATAGTTTCCTGTGAAGTCTTGATTCACACAACATGTTCAATTGTAACTACCCATCTTCATTTTAGTCAGATCTAGTGTGATGAATAATTACTTCACAACTCACTAACAAACTCCTTCTTTCATGGGTAAATACTTCTGACAGGGTGCCATCAATCAGACATGGATCTAAACCCTAGTTTATCCAGTTGGGAAATGTTTAGCCATTCTACCAAGGCTTTTCTCCTTCAATTCATCTCTAGAAAAAATGGGAACGTACTTTAGATCTTGTGCCTAAAGCCCAGAAAGACAGAATTTCATGAATCTTGCACCATTCTTCTCACACTGTGTAATATAACTCTTGCACTTTAGAAAGATTTTAATAAGAAAATCCCTTATTAAATCAATGAAAACAAATCTTGACAGGAAAACATGAAAATAAAAACAAAGATTTTTTGAAGAAATATAGAAGGGAATAGGGAAGGCAACAATGATTAAAGAAAGATCCTCTGGGTTTTCTGCTTGGATGCTGATAGGCAGGGCCTCTTTGTTCCTTCTTTATCTTTCTCCTCAGTGTGAGGTAGTAACTTGCCCATACTTCCTAGCTGTACGTTAACAACAATTTGTAAATTTGTCACCACAATAATTCATAATATGGTTTATATGTTCAGACAATATTATTTTATTAACCAGATTTACCAGAGTTTATCATGCTGCATCCTGAGTCTATGTGTAATATGTCTGTAATTCCTAGCTGGTTGGGTACCTGCAATAGTACATCAACTTGCAAGATAATCTCTAATTTTGAGACCTCTGACAAATAAAATATTGGAAGAAAGAGATGAATGGAATTTGAACATGAAGAAAACATGCAGAGAAAAATGTAAAGCAAAAAAGCAACCAGACCGGGTCTGGACACAAGTTATCATCGATAAAAACTACCAGGCAGCAGGGCATAAAAGGCCAAAGTGATGTGCAAAAGAATGTGATAGAAGCTGGGGTAAAGAAGTAAAACGAAAACTGTAACAGATAATTTGACATGCATGCATCTATCATCAGAATTTGGTGCCTCATCTATCCCTAACCCCTTATAACTTTGGCCTATTTATACTGAGGAAACTGAATATGTGGGTATGTGTGCATGAGTAATGTAAGCAAACTATATCCAATGAAGACTTTGTAGGTTCACAGAGATTTTCTGTGTGCTGTGTGTTCCCTAGAACATTGTCATTATTGCACAAAATTCTGAATTCCTGTATCTCAGTTGAAAGTGTGTAAGTGCATCCACTAATAACCTTTCTCCTCCACTAAGACCATGTATTATTTAGCCTCAGCTGCCCATATTTAGCCCCAGCGGGTTAGACAATTCACAAGGGAGATGACCTGCATAAATGTCTCAACAGGGAGTTGACAGAGGAATAAACAGAGGAATATGCAACATTACTAGCTTGCATGAAACCAGAAAAAACTAGTTTTGGCTACACTTAGAGAATACTGGCCAAAATTGACCATATTGTTCATACCATTAGCAAGGAATGCTGCAAGTGATATGCGTACAACTAAGGTGGTAAGCTAGTCTAAACCTTGTCAATATTATTAAAAAGGGGTTAATTTCCCAGAGCAATGGGAAAGAAAGCTTGTTCTCTTCTTGAAATACGATATGAAAGGAAACAAGGGAAAGACATGAGAAAGCATGTGTACCCATAGCTAGCACATCAAAGGAGAAATAGTGTGTGAAATGTGTCATAGATTCAGTTTCAGGGTGGTGACAAACTTGGAACTCAGAAGGCAAAACCATTCCTGTATTTGGGGCTGTTCAATTGCAATTTTTTTTCATTATGAAAATTTTACAAAATAAAGATTTTGACCCCAATCTGAGATTCTCACCTCATCTTTTTTAGCATCTCAGTGGACCTTATTTCTGAAATGCTACTGTAAGACTTTTATCATACTTGCTATGTTATCCTGAACTTTATTCTGGAAACTATCCCTTATTCTCTGATCTTATCTGGAGGTGGGGCTTTGGTTTGAAGCAGGATGGAGCACTGAGATTCTAGCAGTCTCTTTTTTCTCAGCTAGAATCTGTTCTTGGCATGATGGTGGATCCTTTCTCCAGGTACTGAGAGCCAGTTTGGTCTAGTGACTAAAGTTACAGACAAGCAACTGGGAAGTCATAAATTCTAGTCCCATCTTAGCCATGAAAGCCAAACCAGTCACTCTCTCTCAGCCCAACTCGCCTATTAGGTTTGCTGTTATGGGGAAAACAGGAAGAGGAATATGTTCTCCGCCTTGAGTTGTTTATGAAAATAATAGAGGCAGGATACAAACACATAAATAAAAATAAAAAATAAAGTAACACCTCTGAAAACACTGCTAGCATTTCTGAGATTTCTGAAGAGAGTTCCAGTGCTTCTGGGCTTCTTTACAGCATGGTCAGAACTCTTACTGCCATTGTTCAAGGCATTTTAGGCGCAGTGACTAGGCTTCTCTGTGTGCAGCAAGCATCCTCCAACATATCTTTATCTCAGTGCCACAGCTGATGTTACCCATTTTGCTGCCTTCAACTTAGGACTGGCCCTCATCTTTCTCTTTTCCAACTTTCTTTCTCTTCTGACTTTTCCCACAGGATGTCCACAGGTCCTATAGGGATTTGGACTCTCTTTAAAGGACCAGCGTACTGCAGGACAAAAGAGTAAATGGAGAAGGATGGATGAAAAGCACGGCTTCATTTCTGGCTGTTGTCTTGCAACATGCAGTGTCATTTGGTTAAATATGAGGTGAAAACTATTTGGTCATTTTAAAGCAATCTTTGTATCGGCACAATTATTCTAGAATCCTACCGTGGAGCTGGTCATAGCTCAAGTAAAAGGATCAACAGAGAATTCTAGGCACAGAATCCACTTCCCATTATAGGACCTACCAGAAGAGACCCCGGAAGACACATAAAGCAATGAAGCCACCTGTTTGGGGGCAAGGGGACTGCTTTGCTTTGGAAAGTAGCCTTGAAGAGCTTCACAGAACAAAATATCAACAAAGTGCTGCTTTAAAGCTTTATCAGTCCTACTGAACAGTCCCAGGTAATATCAAACAATAGATCTCTAGATCTAAACATTTTACTAGGCATATTGTGAGTCAGTTCTCACACAGTTCTCATTAAAAAAACTCACAATAACAAATCTAAGGCTTGCAAAAACAAAGGAGAGATGGAAAGAGGTCAGACTGCCCAGAAAAGAGGGCCAAATATTCTGTCACATAGGGTGGGAAGAAGAAATATAAGCAAAATTGTTTTGAATGGTGTTTCTATATATAGGGCTTGTTCTCAAAGCCCAGAAGTTGCTGACGTTCTTTGGATATGGCTTTCTAACTTGCTTCAATAAATATTACTTACAGTATTATGAATTTGTTGTGAGCCTGATTAAGCAATGCAGTCCTGTTTGTGGGGTAAAGCTTCACTTACATAGCAACAAGAAGTACCACCTAGCAAACTTGAGCTGATTGGTGAGGTCCATTTTTCTATGTGGTACCACTGAAAACTCCCCATTTTTGACTGGGTAAGCTGAACACAGATGATATCAGCAACAGGCCCTCATGAGAGGCCAGCTGACTCATCACATCATTACAGTTCAATGGCCCTATGGATTTCCAACAAACTACAGGCCCACAATCACATCAAATAATGCCAGCGAACCAGTACAGCAAACCCCACCACTATGCGGTACAAATGCTAAAGAAGAGGGGATGCCCAAGGGCCAGAGACTAGACTAAGAAGTCAAGAAGAACCACTTTTGCACCATTGCCCTGAACAAGTCACTTCCACACTGATGCCAAGAAAACAATATTGGCACATCTTGAAGTAAAGAGGAGTGAAGCTCCACTCAAGGGAACCTTTACTTTACAAAATACAGGTAGTCTCAACTTACAACAGCAATTGAGCTTGCAGTTTGGATGTAAGTCATGACGATAGTAAAGCAGACCATCACATTACCGTGCTCAATTTTATTTTATTTTTGCAGCAGTCACTAAGCAAGTGATCATAAAGCAAACGCCATGGTCATCAAATGAACATCATGGTTGCTAAGTGAACCCATTGTTCACGATGAAGTGTTTTTTTCTGGAAACCAGAAATAAAGGTCAATTTCTGGAAAAAATGTTGTAAATCATGGTCATGAGAACACAGGATGCTACAAATGGCTGCAAATGCAAGCTGGTTGCCAATGCCCAAAATGTGATCATGTGATGGCAGGGCAGGGGGGACAGATATCAGAATTTCAAATCCAGGTCATAAGTCCCTTTTTTGGTAGTCCGTCATAACTCTAAACAGTTAAGTGAGTGGTCGTAAGCCAAGAACTACCTATAAGGAAGAAATTCCAAGGTCATACAAAGCTTAATATCAGACATGAAAGACCAGACCCAAGTATCAAGATTCAAACTAACAGATTTATTTTTGCTATATAAGAATCTGCCCAACTAATAGTTGAGCATCTGTGGTTGTAAGATAAAGCCCCAACGGTCATCAGAGGGAGCTGAGCCTACTACATGTTTGGCTATGCAGAGATTCCAGGCTGATGCCACATTTGACTCCTCCCCCATGGCTCAGCTGTCTTTTCTCTCACACTCAGGATATTATTGATTACAACATGTAGTAGAAGTCAATACAAAGGTAAAGGTTTCCCCTTTCAGCCATGTCCAACTCTAAGGGCAGTGCTCATCTCCATTTCAAAGCTGAGGGGCCGTTGTCCAAAGATGCTTCCGTGGTCATGTGACCAGCATGACTATACGCTGAGGCGTAAGGAACGATGTTACTTTCCCACCAAGTTAGGCAGTACCTATTTATCTACTTGCATTTTTACATTCTTTCAAACTGCTAGGTTGGCAGGAGCTGGGGCGAATAATGGGAGATCATCCTATTATGCAGCACCTGGGTCTCAAACTCAGGCTGCTGACCTTCCTGCCAATGAGCCCAGCATCTTAACCAAATTGGAGAAGGCGATGAAGGTGGTGAAGCAATGATGTAAAGAGAGCAAGACTGAGTCATGATCTGGGACAAAGATGTATTATCCTTCTTCTGAATATAGAGAAGAAATCAAAGCATTATTTTTTAAAACAGTATTAATTTTAAAGCCTATCTAGGTTTTTGCATGTGCATGCTACCGAAAGTGGTGAGAAATCACTCCACCAATGTCAGCAATTATGCTTCCAGAAAGAGTTCTGAAGAGCCCAGGGCATCTACCGAATCCTGCTGTTTTCATCAAAGTGGCATCATAAAGCACAGACAAAAAATACTGGACTATGTCTCAGGGCTGTTTCGCATTCTTCCACCCCTACAAACACTGCTGGATGAGCTTCAGCAGGACCTTATTGCTGCATCAAAATGACATCATGATTCCTGTGAAAAAAGATGGAGGCTGTAATGCTGTCTTCATCATTTTGACCCCTTCCCCACTCTCAGGGATGCCAGTTGAAGGACCATCAAAAATGGGGCATGAAACCATAACTGCCCACCCTTGTGTTGGTACAAACTGGTTGCTACTGACCAAACCCACAAAAAGAGAAAGGGAGGGAAGCCAAAGATTACTTTCCTAGATGGATGAAACACATAACATCTGAACTGATATATCATTATCATGGGCATTCACGGGAGGAAAAAGGGGGTAAGCGACAACATGCACATTGCAAGATAAACTGTCTTTATATACTTGCATAAGATGTCACAGCACAAGTCAGAAGGAGTAACTTGTGTTCTGACATGACAATGCAATTTCCATAATCATGGCTAAATGCTGAAATTTATGCCATCAGCTTTCTGCTTTCTATTTTTATGTCTGCAACAAATAAAGTACAAGAGCATCTCCTCTGAACAAACACTTCCCTTTATTCACAAGAATGCATTCGGGATTCTTTTCAACTGTCAATTCTTTTCCTATTTCAAGTCTACAATGGGAATTTTCCCTAGAGTAAACATTTCTTCTCTGATGCACTGACAAAGCAGCATTTCAACAAAGCATCTGTCACTACCCCAACATTCAGAAAAGCTGTTTCATTATTTGGAATAGGACCTGAAGTGGCAAAACTAACAGCTACCTTTTCAATAGGAGAGCTAGATCTGTGCCCTATTTTAGCCAAGTCCCTGGAGGATGCACTTCACAACTGACCAGAACTCCACTGTGCCTTTTTTATTAAAGTGATTTCCCCCTCCTCTTCAAGATTTCCAAGAAACAATAAATAGGTTAGATGGGAAGTAGCACACATTCAGTTATTACAGGACTGCCTCAGTTGCCTTAAGCAGACTATTTTTCTGTCTTATGTGCTAGAAAACCTCCATGAGGTGTCTTTTCTTTCTCCAAAAGCATCTTCAGAAAAAAAAATTGTATTATGTTCTTACAGGTAATCCTTGACTTAAGACTGCAATGGAGCTGCCCATCACAGTTATAAGTCATGACAGTTGTAAATCAAGTCACTCACATGACCAACCTGATTTTATGAGCTTTTTTGCACCAGTCATTATGTGAACCAATGGTTCACTATGGGCTGGTTTTGCCGAAACCCCCAAGTAAATGCTGGTTTTTGGCAAAAACATATTTTTTAAAGATGGTGGACAGGAATGGACATGGAGCAGAAAAGCTCCTACTGATCCCCTTGAAAGGTTGGGGGCCCCATCTTTTTTTTCCCCCTTTTTTTAGCCATCTGACAGCTGGCTCTGGCCACCTGGAGCTGCAGTTTTTTGGCGGCCATCAAGTTAGGCGGAGACAATGGAGGCCTAGCTGATGGCCTCAAATGGCAGCACGGCGCAGTGACACTGCTGGCTCCTAGGATCAACTGTTTACACCTGATCTGTAAGAGCAACTGGGGCAGTGGCATAGCAGAGCTGACCAGGGGCATTGATGCAGCATAAGTGATAGTGGCAGCTGTGGAGGCTTTGTTCAGCTGTTCGCAGCCGAGCCTTCCAGAGTGGCCGGGAACAGCAACACGATGTTAGCGGTGGCGGTGGTGACGGCGACACTGACTGATGCCAATATCAATATCACCAATATGCTTGGTGGCTGAGGACTTGGAGAACAACTGGGAGCAGCGATGGTAGGACAGCGGTGGCAGCTGCAATGCCAATGATGGGTGCTGAGATCAGCTGTTCATCAGCCAAGGCTGTTGGGAGCAGCCTGGAGCAGCTGTATGGCAATGGTGGCAGTGGAAGCGGCAACGGCTGTTCCTAGCTGTATGGCGGCTGAGGCTCTTGGTTATGGACTGGAGCACTGTTGGCTAGAGGGCAGCCTTAGATGGCAGTCCTAGTTGGAAGCCACGTGTGATGCGGATCCACTTGAGATGCCGAGGGAGGAGTCTTGCCCAGTTATCTGGGAACAATTCAATCCAGTTGCCCCTGATGAAATGGACTTGGTCTTCAATGCTGTTAGTGTGACCACCGATCAATTAGATCCTTGACCCTTCTGGTTGGTGAAAGCTGCCTAGATGGTTTCTAACAGGTGGGTCCATGCAGTGATAAATTCCTCACTGCGACACCTTTTAAGGAGGCCCTGGTTCATCTCCTGTTGAAAAAAACATTGTTGGACTCCACCTGCCTGGACAATTATCGTCCAGTCTCCCACTTGCCCTTCTTAGGGAAGGTGGTTGCAAAAGTGGTCACATGGCAGCTTCAGAGATCCTGGAGGAAACAGATTTTCTGGACCACTTTCAGTCTGGGCTCAGGCCTAGTTATGGGACAGAGACAGTATTGGTCACTCTTGTTGATGATCTCTGGCAAGAGCGGGATGGAGGTAGTGCATCCACTGTGGCTCTCTTTGATCTCTCAGCGACGTTCGATACCATCGACTATGGTATCCTTTTGGATTGGCTGCAGGGGCTGGGGCTAGACAGTGCAGTTTTGCACTGGTTTGGCTCCTTTCTCCAAGGCCAGTCCCAATCAGTGTTAATAGGGAGAGAGAAGTCCCGTCCATGGCCGCTACTTTGTGTTGTAATGTGCCGCAATGCTCAATACTTCCTCCTCTCCTTTTTAACATCTGCATGAAACTGCTGGGTGAGATCATCTGTCGCCATGGGATGAGATACCACCAGTACGCTGATGATACTCAGATTTACATCTCCATCCCTGGTGATCCAAGTG
>JANHZU010005915.1:10765-21422 GCA_032468055.1 Acrochordus granulatus | reverse complement strand
CTCTCTCATCTTTTTAAGTGGGAGAACTTGCACAATTGGTGGCTGACTAAATACTTTTTTGCCCCACTGTATGTCCTCCATCTGGTGATGTCCACGTAAGTAGGCATTGTTTCAGAGGTTTGAATAATGATGAATAAATAATTGGAGGGCAGAAACTGTTCAGTCATTCTCATCTATTTCAGTTTCCAAGGCCACAAAGTCCAAGTACAGTTTCTTACTTAATATTTCTAACTTTGGCATTCCAGTCTCCAACCCTAACCAATATATCTTGCTTGTATTTTATGTAGTTTTCAGATTGAATTTGACCATAAAGCTCATCAAATTCCTCTTCTTCTGCATTAGTGAATTGGAGCATAAACTTGGACAAGTATCGTATTAAAGGGTTTGCCTCTGAAATATCATTGCTATTAACTAAATTGTACTCAAGTACTGTCTTTGTTTTCATAGTCAGGATAGAATAGTGTGATTTCTTATTCATTTTTGTACTGGATCCACTAATCCAGTCCATTTTAATTTGCAGATGCCTATGATATCAATGCATAGTTGATTCCACATAGTTTTCCCATGCTCATGCGTCTTATCATGTTTCATGTTCTCATTGTAAATCTGTCTTTGCTTCTTGGGATTTTCTTTTCCTGCATTCCAAAATCAGCAACTTGATGTCCCAAAGACTTAATCTAGCTGCGTGATAAGCTCCAAAAGATCATCAGAATTTCTTCAGTAACATGTTGAATGCCATTTGACCCAAAGGGCTCATCATCCAGCACTATTTTGTCCATCCTTGGTAAAATGCAAGAGTAATTTACCATTGCCTTCTCCAGCACAGTATGAAATGATGCTTTTGCCTTTATCGCTAAAATGATCGTCTGCTTTCAGTATTTTCCACTATTGCTGCTGCTAAATATAGGTGCCTGCTAGATTTTGAGTGGCAGCTGAGCTCCTATCATTGTTGTAAGTCTGGCTTGGGTGACCCTACTGGGAGTATATCCTTTGGCATACATTCCCAGCAATTTTCATTTATCCCTTTCAGGAGCTCCCCCCCATCAACATGATGAGGTAGTGGAGCAAGACTTAAGGAAGGTCTTGAAACTTGAAAGCACCATTCCAATCAATAGGTGCTTTCTTCAGAGAAAAAGCTTTGTACTATTGACTTAATCAGGGCAGTTACAAATCTAACACACCCATCATACTAAACCTGGTCAGTGTTAACTTCATTTGATTAGCTGCTTTTTGTCCATTGAGTTTCTTGAATAACTCCTGTGTTGACTCTGCTCCTGAGGGAACAGGTCAGCTCCTCATGGATTCAAGGCTATTGCTTGAAAGGCAGTTAAACCATGAACAGGAGGCCTTTTCAGTTCCAGCTGGTGCATCAGTTGTAGCAAATGGATATGTACAAATACTATATGTAGCAAATGGATAATGTACAAATAACTCATGCCTTTATCCTTGCCTGCAATACCCTCTACAAAGAGTTGCCTCCAATAATGACATGGAAGCCTTATTTAGTGCTAAATACAGTTGTCCATTTATTGACTGGCACTGGACACCAGGAACAGACTATTCCAATAGTCCTGCGTTGGTTATCAGTAGATTTCCAACTGAAATTTAAATAGCTAATTTTAACCTATAAGGCAGTGTGTGGCTTGGTACTAAGGTACTTCCAGAACTGTCTTCTCCAACATGAATCAACCCATCTAATGTGAACTTCCCAGGCAAAATTTCTCATGGTCCCGACTTCTATGATATCAAGGAGAGCTAAGCTAGGAGGAGACATTCCTCTATTTAGCCCACCCTGACAATGATTATCTGAATGTGGGTGTTTGCCAGGTATTCTAAATTATATGTAGGTTATTTTGGTAATTAGCGTTTGTTTTACTTACAGTAGATGTTTGAATATTTGGGTACCACAGATGTTTTTAAATTGAATTGCATTGTATACCACTAAGAGACTTTCAATTGCAGCTATATAAAAAACAAGTATTTATTATAGCATTTGTATGCCACCAACTCCATATGGATTCATGTTCTACATAAAATCCAACAATAACAACAAATTTAAACATAACAAATCCACAATATATACAGTATAATTACTAGTAATATGGATATGCCACCCCCAGCTTATAGCTCTATGATATCAACTACTGTTTTCTGGACTAATTCCAATTTGATTCCTCTTCAGTGCATTGATGATGTTACGCAGTTGGATAATGAAATGTCTGCAAGAAAACAATGAAGCTGAGAGAGCACCAAGGACCTTCTAGTTTAACGCTGAGCTACAAACATTCTCTTCTAATTGATTCCTCTTCTAAAATCTATCTGTGGGAGTGCCACCCAAATTTCCAAGGATAATGGCTAACCCAATACCTCCTGCCATATTTGCCTCAAACATTACTACTCCAATGCTTTCCATCACATTCCCAGCATCTCTGCGTATCCTCCCTGCTTGCCTTCACTTAGCATCCATCATTGCCTGAGGTCTCTCATATTGGAGGCCACCTCATGGTTTCATCTTCTTTGAGTCTCCTTGGGGTGGTTCCTACCACAATTCCTTGCAAGGAGTCTCATTCTTCCCATTCCTTTCTATTCCCTTCCTTCTACTTGTTCCTTTCAATCTCTCACTGACTTTGCTTTAAATCTCATTCTCCACTATTCTTTTCACTACTGCTGTCATTCCAGCCATAGTGCTTCCATAGTTTCTTCCTCCTTTACCTTCATTTTCCCCCTTCAAATGCACCTTGTCATGATCACTGTCAGTGTCTAGTTTAGTACTCAAGTTCTTTCAGACTGTGTGCATTGCAGACAGTTCTGGCAGTCACCCAACATAAACAACAGATCTCACTGGGGACAATTGAAACTTAGCAGTGGCTCTATTTTCCATTGATTCTAGGAACTTCTGCAGGGTGTGATCAAAAAAGGCAAGATGGCAGTTTGGATGGTGCAATCAAAGCTCTGCCTGGTGTTGATATGTGCCATGTGCGCAACATTTTGACTTTCTTCTACCATACCCTGCTTCATTCCAGTAATACCAGTCACAGATTTTGAGGTAACATGTCACCAGACACCATGATGAGGTAAAAAAAAAGCTATCACATTGTACAAACCCAGAAAATGTGTGAACTCATAATTAGAGTAAACGTGTATGAATATTGGAAAGAAGGCTAGTGATTGCTCACTCAGAACTTGGCTCCACTGAGTCCAAAAAGGAGTGTAGCAAAAGTGATACAAATCTTTTTGCTGCTGAAAGTCCATGGCACGGGCTTTGTGAACTACACCACACTTGTCTCAACTTTCTTGTGGCTGTTCGTTTCCCCAAAAGCTTCTGTCACCTGCAGCAGAAGGATGCTTCCTTAAGCCAGATCAACCTTGGTCCAGGTCACCCACTGTTTTTAACCGTGGCAACTTCCAGAGATATGGACTTTACTTCTCAGATGAGATACTCAGAATTGTTGTCAAACAGTTGACAGAGCCTGCCAAAATGTTTCTCAGAATTTTAGGAAAAATATGCTGTGACCAAAGAAACTGATAATATCGTGCCTTAATGTGGTAACTCATTAACACGGTGTCCTAAGACAATGATTGGGCGTAAGCAATAATCTGAATCAAAAGTATTTGATCTAATTTTAGTTTAATTTGGTTTAATGTAAATTGCAGAAGTTACAAAAGACTCTTAAGGAAGGCAGCTTTCTAGATAGCAAGTTCACTCAGTAAATGAACAGAGAGAATAAACAGGAATTTGGCAGGGGTCTGTGCCAAGATACTTCAATCAACACCAAGTAGCATGGAAAGAAGGAAGCTTAGTGCATTTTTTGTCCTCCTGTCTTAAGAGAACCTAAATTACAAGTGGAATCTTGTGTCCTTATCAGAGGAGAAGAACTTGAAGAGGAGAGAGAGTTTCAGTACCACGACCTAGCAGGAAACCTGGACAGGATTAGGAGAAAGGAAGTCAATGCCAGAGAACTTGTAGAGGAAGACAAGTGGAAGTATGTGTCCCAGGAAAGCAAGAGATTTAGGAAGTACTTAGAGTTTCAGGTTTCAAACTCACATATCGTCAGTTGCTAGGTGAAAATAGCAATTTACTCAAGGCCAGCACTGGCTCTTCAGCAACTCTTCGGCGAGGAAATGGAGATGAGCAACCCCCTAGAGTCAGCCATGACTGGCAGGGGAAACCTTTACCTTTAAATAGAGAACTGCAGACAAAGAAAGAAATGTAAATCAAAACAGAGTCCCTAGAAAAGAAAGCTTTCCTGAATGATTTTGCTTTCAACAGGAGCACATAGAAGAAGGGTCAAAATCCAGTGTTCAGAGAGCCAAGTCAGATTTATCAGCCAGTCCAAGATCAGAGTTTCCCAAGCAAGATTCAAAAGAATGACACACCAGACAAAGATCAGTGTTGCCTCTTAAATCAGGCTGAGTTACTCCCTTGCTTGGCAAAGAGCCTTATTAAGCATCTTTGTTCTTTCTATGCTCTACTCACCAGGTACAAGAGCTTGGAGGCCTTATGTCATCATCTGACTTCTCCAGCTGTTCTGACGATGCCTATGTTTGATCAGTCTAAGGTGATTCCTGGCTTGGCGTCTCCTGATATTCCACTGGTTCAGCTGGAGCAGCTTCTTCAGAATTAAAGTCTGAGTCCTGGGCCATAACAGTACTAGTGGAGTGCACCACCCAATCTCAGACTGTCCTCTAACAGACCGTCCACAGCCACCTGGACAAGCCCCACTAAACCTGGCTTAACACCACAGAAGATAGTTGGGCTCTCATGCTTGGAAAAAACCACACTGAGGAAAAGGCACATTGTGCTGGATGATGGTTAAGGTTGCAGGATACAGTTATGATACAATGTTGTGGGAAATGTCTTATCTTCCAGGTATCCACATCTGGGAGCGATGGACAAGTTTATATATTTTTTAAATTTATATGCCTCCACCTGCCAAACTCAAAAAAAACTCTTGGCAACTTACAATAAAAACAATATAAAAATAAATTAAAGCCATTGAAATTAAATAAAAAAAAAACAGGCAAAGAAGGGAGGAGCAGGAAAATATATATGGGTGAAGGAGGTAAGTATTAAACCACCAAGCACTTCCAAGATGATATACATCCACTGGGACCCCAAACCAGAGGCAGGTGTTAAGGCCCTTCTGGAAGGCTGCAAGGGTGTGCGCAGACCTCACCTCTTGGGCATGATGTTCCACAGAGCAGGAGCCACAGTAGAAAAGGCTCATCCTCTTGACCCCACCAGCTGAAACTCCTTGGTTGACAGGATCCAAAGTAGGTCTCTTCTTCCTGATCTGGTGGTCATATATATACCTCAGATACCCTGGTCCTATGGCAACTCATGGAATAAAGGTGCTCTATGGGCCATTCTCTGGGCCCCTAAAATCATCCACACAGCAGCATTCTGCACCAGCTGCAATCTCCAGATGCTCTTGAACAGTAGCCCCATGTAGAACATATTGCAGTAGTCCAGCAAAGAAATGAGGGCATGAGTGACTGAGCAAAGAAACTCCTGGTCCAGTTTGCTCAACACAAAGTTGCACAAAGGCCCTCCTAGTTGCAACTGCCACCTGCTCTTCAAATAGGAGTCATGAGTCCAGGAGAACTCCCAGATTACGCACTGTGTCTGGGGCAGTGCCACCCTTCCAGAGTTAAAGATGTTAAATTCCCAGATCCAGAACCCCCAGATACCCAAAGCCACTCAGTCTTGCCAGGGCTCAGCCAAAGCTTCTTGTCCCCCACCTAGACCGATACAGCCTCCAGACACCGAGTCAAGTCCAAGACAGCATCACTTGGATCACCAGAGATGGAGATGTAAATCTGAGTATCATCAGCGTACTGATGGTACCTCATCCCATGGCAGTGGATGATCTCAGCAGTTTCATGTAAGGCAGCCATGGACTGGACTTCTCCCTATTAACACCAATTGGGATTGGCCTTGGAGAAAGAAGCCACACCAGCACAAAACTGCACCGCCCAAACCCCACAGCTGACCCAAAGGTATACTGTACTATGGTCAATAGGATTGAAAGCCACCGAAAGGTCAACGAGAGCTGGAATGGATGCGCTACCCCCATCCCATTCTTGCCAGAGATCATCAACAAGAGCAAACAATGCTGTCTCCGTCCCATAACCAGGCCTGAACCTAGACTGAAAAGGGTCCAGATAATCCATTTCCTCCAGGATCCTCTGTAGCTGCCATGCCACCACCTTCTCAATTACCTTCCCTAAAAAGGGCAGGTGGGAAACTGGACGATAATTGTCCAGACAGGTGGAGTACAGTGATGATTTGTTGTAACGGGGTGAACCAAGGCCTCCTTAAAAGGTCCTCTCATAGTGAAACATTAATCACTGCATGGACCCACCTGTTAGTCACTATCCTGGTGGCTTCCACCACCTAAGAGGGACACAGATCTAATTGACAAGTAACATCAGCAAGGACCCTGTCCACTTCTTCAGGGGCAACAGGATCGAATTGTCCCCAGATAATTAGGCAGGACTCCTCCCTAGGCATCTCAAGTGGACCTGCATCACACGTGGCTTCCAACTGGGAGTGAATTTGAGCAACTTTATCCACCAGGTGTTCCGCAAATTTCTCTGCACGGCCCTGCAGAAGATCCCCCACATCCCCCCTGGGTTTGGGTGACTCTAAACAGGGCTGAAGGATGACACTCTGCAGATGCAGTAAGGGGAGAAAAATAATTAAGTTTCGCTGCTCTTATCGCCACAAGGTAGGCCTTAATAGTGGCTCTAACTCATGTTCGGTCGGATTCTTACCTCATCTTTTGCCAGCTGAGCTCCAGGCATCTCTTGACCCTTTTAAGCACCCGCAACTCTTCCGTGAACTATGGGGAGTGTCTAGTGCAGTGAGTAGAGAGAGGGCGCACAGGCATGATCCTATCCAAAGCGCCGGCTGCCCTTTGATTGCAGGACATCACCAGGGCTTCGGCAGGACCATGCAGCAGTGCCCTCGGGACGTCCCCCAGCTCCCTTTGAAGCCTTTCTGATCAATAAGTCACCGAGAGCAGACCGCTCAAATAGGTCCAACCTCGCTGTTGAGGGGGATGGCATAAGGGAATCTCAAAGATATCAGGGTGTAATCTGACCATGACGGGGGACAAAAGTTCCCCCACCAGGTCACGTTGTCATTGTTCTGACAAAAAAAACGTATCTGGAGTGTGATGATTATCTCGAGTAGGGCCCAAAATAATGTGGAATAGGCCAGGAAATCCTGAGCTAATCCCAAGGACAAACCCAAGGAAGGCAAACTGAAATCCCCCCAGGACCGTCAGCCTGGGGAAGTCCACCGTCAACCCTGAGATGGCCTCGACCAGCTCAGGCAGGGAGGGTGCGAGGCAGCAGGGAGGCTGGTTACAGTGGCAACGGTCCCAACTGATCCCGTGAACCAAACTTCAAGAACAGGGTCTCACAACCAGACACTTGTGGGGCAAGACCCCTGGAGGCAAAAAGAGATTCTCGGAAGACCACTGCCACCCCACCTCCCCTGCCCTGGGGTCTCAGCTGGTGCCAAACCTTAACTCAGCTGGGCGCATCTCCGAGAGGGCAACCCCCACCCAGGAGCCAGCCAGGTCTCAGTAATGCACGCCAGGTCCGCATGCTCCTCCTCAATAGTGTCACAAATGAAGGGACCTGGCGTTCACCAGCAGCAGCAGACCGCAGGGCCTCCAAGGGTATGCTGCCAAGAATAAGTTGCTGCGACTCTTCATATTCACTGATAATTGTTCCTTCCTAATGACTCATGTGGGAATCAGTGACACTGCCAGGAGAGACAGATCTCAGAAATTATGAGACTGTGGACAAGAAGTTAAAGGAACATGTCAGAAATGAAAGGAAAGGCAAAGGGACTCTAAGTAGTCCTCAACTTATGACCACAATTGGTCCCAGAATTTTGGTTCTAAGTCATTGCAGTCATAAGTCATGTCACCATGTGACCAGTCTCAAATTTACAACTATTTTTAGGAAGTCCCGTGGTTGTTAAGTGAATCATGTGGTCGTAAGTTTGAAACCATCATATACAATGGATGTTTTTTGCCAGAAAATACAAAAAAAAACCACTGCCAAATGCAGTCATTACCACGAGGCACTGCAATTGATCATAAATGTGAGCTGGTTGCCAAGCACCCAAAATGTGATTGTAGGAGTAGTGTGGCAGTTGTAACTTTGAGGACAGGTCATACGTAATTATTTTTTACTCTATCATAACTCTGAAAGGTGGTTAAGCAACCAGTCATAAGACAAGGATTATCTGTGTAGGTCTGTTGCAAGATGAAAAAGGTGAATAAGTAACAGGTGATAGCAAGAAGTCAGAGTGTCCTCACATATACGTTAAGGCTGTATTTCTCAGAAGGAAAAAAAAGCCTTGGCTGCCTATTGAATCACATCTGGAAAGAGATATAATTTGCACAAATGTAAGTCTCCGAGGCTGCACAGATTATATGTAGGGTACTGAAGAAACTAGCAACTAACTATAATCTTTGATGATAGGATGGGCCAGATCTCAAAAAACTGGAAGAGAGCAACTATAACCCCTGTCTTCAAACATGACAAGGGGGAGGACCTGGAAAATTATAGACCCGTAATAATGTCTGTTCCGGCAAGGTCCTGGAACAGATTAGTAAGCAGCACATTTGTAAGCACTTGGATAGGAGTGCAACAGAAAACAAGATGCAGCATGAGTTTGTTATAAACAAGTCAGGGCAGAGTAATCTTATCCCCTTTTAATGGAGTTACTGGCTTAGTAAATCAAGGGAATGCCATGCACATAAATGTATCTTGATCTCAGCAAAGTACTTTACAGAGTCTTTCAAAATATCCTCATTAATAAAACAGTAAAATTTGAGCTAGATAATACAACTCTTAGATGGATTTGTAATTGGTTGAACGATCACAGCTAGAGATTACACATCAGTGGCTTTGCAATGGACTGGAGAGTCATATCAAATGGAGTGTCACAAGACTGTGACCTGAGCCCTTTGCTATTCAACATTTGTAACGTTGACCTGGATGAAGGGAGTGAAGAGATGGTGATCAAGTTTGTAGATGACACAAAACTTGGACTTAAGAAAAAAAGATTAAAAAAAGATGTAGACAAGCTTGAACAGTAAGCTAAGACCAACAGAATGAAATTTAATGGAGAAAAATGTGAAGTACTGCATGTGCGGAGAAAAAAATGAAAGGCACAAATATACCACAGAACACCTAGCTTGGCAGTTGGTTCTTGGGTATTCTAGTAGATAATGTGTTGAATGCAAACCAGTGTTCATGTGTTGTAGCTGTTAAAAAGGCAAATGCCATTTTGGAATGTATTAAAAGAAGCATAGAATCTAGATCATCGGAGTAATTATCTACTTGGAATTCCTCTTCATTGCTGGAGATTATGGTCTAAAAAGAACATTAACAAACTAGAGAATAACAGAAGTTATTGGGATGATGAGGTCACTGGAAACCAAATCCTATAAGGAACAATTATGGAAACTGAATTGTCCAACCCTGCAGAATAGAAGACTGATAGGATAGTAGTTGTGGTTGTCACACAGCATGGAGAGTAGACTTCTTCTCTATTGCCCTGGAATAGTGTTTCTAAATCTTGGCAATTTTAAGAAGTGTGGGCTTCAATTCCCAGAATTCCCCAGCCAAAATTCTGGGAGTTGAAGTCCACACATTCAAAATTGCTAAAGTTGAGAAACACTGCCCAGAGAGTTAAAATTACATAAAAGTAGACGCAGGTTAGATATTAGGAGAAATTACCTGACTGTCAATCAAAGGAATACTTGCCTCAAGGAGGTCTTCAGACAGCAGCTGGATAGCCTTGTGCTCACAATGATTTACCAGATCCTAACTGGTCTTAGTTGGGGAGGTTTTGAACAAAATTACTACTTTTTAGCTCTGATTGTATGAAGGTTTGCTATGATAATAAATTGGTATATTCTTTATCAATAGTACATTCTGGGTTTAGCCCACTGTGAGTAAGAACAGAAAAGTAAGTAGAACTTGAAAAAAGAAAATAAATAGAACATCCTACGACTCAGTGGATATGTTCATACAAATGCTTAACCAGCTCAAGCAAGATCCAGTGATTGCATTGGCATGTATGTGGGCTTTTGCATGTTGTGGAAAGCCAGTCTTTGATTTAGTTTATGGTAAAGTATTATCATACAATTGATTAAGTAATCAGGCTATGCATATTTTTCTAATCACAGCCTTTGTGTTGGACTGAGGCCAAGGAAACCCAGATTCAAATCCCACCCCCCATTAAAACACTTTCTCTCAGACTAACCTACTATCAGTCTTTCAAGGTAAGCCAGGTCAGGAAATAGACTGTACAGATCCAACTGGAAGTTTGTTTTAGTGGTATCTTTTTATTTATATAAGACTCTTGAAAGAATGACATGCTTTCCTCTTGTAGCAAAATTGCAAAAAAAATTGCACACCAAATTTTAAAAAGGCAACTGGACTTTTTATTTTTAGATGTTACAGAGAAAGGTTTCAACTCCCATCCAGGAAGCTTCTTCGGACTCATATAAAAGAAAAACGATATGGAATATATGAACACGTTTCTCAGAAGGGGGGCAGGAAACTGTGAAACCTAATACCCTGGTTGTCATGTAACAAACTGTTACATGAGACCAGGGTATTA
>JANHZU010005914.1:58561-74428 GCA_032468055.1 Acrochordus granulatus | reverse complement strand
GCTACCAAGAGTCGTTTTGATTTTAGCAGCATATAAATTTAATAAATAAATACATACATACATACTACTGGAAATATATGCAGGCCACCATACAGGAATAGGATCTCATCCACTGGAGTTTCCAAAATTCTTCAGGGCTATATAGCTGGTAGAAAAAGTCCCTTACTCCTTATAACTTCTCTTAACTCTACTATTTTCTGCTACTTTCAGAAACAGTATACTTCGGCTTGTACTAATGAAGGTATCACGATTGGAAAACTGACCAGCCACACACAAATCTAACATCATTGAAAAGAGCAGTTCATCTTGCTGTGTAAAACGCACATCTAAACTATCTACTTGGACAATACAAATCTATACCCAAAAAAGGGCAGAAACTGACATTCCAATGATATGTGAGAAAGGAAGGTACTAAATTAAACAGGGGAGGAAAGACTTTTAAAAGAAAATGACAACTGAAGAATTGTAAAACCAAAATCTAATTAATATAAAATCACAATGAATCTTACATTATTGTAAACTATTGGTTTTATAGCAGTCTATGTTGTATGACCAATGAGTTCTGTGAACATAAGAAAAGCATCCTCTTCCAGATGGTTGAATTATGCTTCCTATAATTCTTAGCCAGCCTAATTCTTAGGCTGTGATGACTGGGGGTTGATAGCAGCTGGAGTACAAAGCATACAGAAGGCTTCAATCTGTTACATTTACTCATGAGATACTAGTGTGGGCAGTTCAGAGTGAGATGTACATATGAAAACAGTGCAATATCTCAGTTACTGTAGAATGCTAACTACTATTCTGTTTGTAACGCATAGCAAAAGAACAATGATTATTTAGTACTAAAAGCTGCATATCTGAAAGCATTTCAATGTGGGAAAGAAACAGCAAGTAGAGCCACAATAATATGTGAAATAACAATGAATGAGACTGTAGTTTTTACACTAATGTGTTTCAATTATCTGCATCAAATTTCTGCTTGGAAATGTGCAATAATGCCTATGTACTCTGGAAATGAAACAAAATCTTGAACAATGACAAGTGGTATTTAAATTTAAGGGTGTTTTACAAAGGCAGCAGAGGTGCAGTTGGAATCAGCAGTGAGGATACAAAGCTCATGCTGGTACAATTGACACAAGATGAAAGTCATACACGTGCAAACATTGATCAGTCTTTAGCAAATTCTATCTGATTCTAACTTGTTTGTTTCTCCTTACTTCAAGGGGAGTAACTGGTAAATAGATATAAAGAGAACTAATTATTACTAGACAACTTGTGACCCTTTTATTGTTTCAGAGATATTTCCTTACCTACCACTCACACATCTCCCCTACCCTCTGAACTCTTGCCATGCCTCCACTACACCCTCACATACACCCTAATACCCCCACACATCCTCCCCAACTGCATACCCTCCCCAATCCACACTGCCTCTTGCACAATCCACACCTGCATACACTACCTAACTCCTGGCATACTTACATTCTCCCAACCCTTGCCATACCTCCCTCACACCCTCATGCATCCCCCACGTACTTTCCCTGATCTGCAGTGCACCTCTTACATGCCCCCTTTCACCCTCACACAAATTGATATACTCTGACTCCTTGTGTGGTGCCTCTTGCACACACCCTTGTACCCCTGTGAACCCTCCATGACCCATGCAGAGGTGCACTTGGACAAACAATTGAGATCCTTCCAGATAAAACAGCTGACCAACAATGGATCAAGCAGCTGCTTTTTTTTCATAATCTAAGTGAGTTATATAAACATTGTCAAATAATATCAATGGACTGAGCAGTCTATTTAAAAAGAAAATGTTTTTCTAAACTAATAAAGGGATATACATAAATATATGTCTTCAGATATTTATATTAAAAAACAATATTAACTTACTACAATGTATATCATTTGCATTAAAAATCTATGGCATTGGGTCTATGAAAAAAATGGAATACTCACATATGTGAGAAATTTACCATGGACTTTGAAAAAACAAAAGATTTAGTATTATTATGAAAAAAATTATGTACCTTGGAATTTAACAAAAACAAGATTTTTGTTTTAAAAAAGAGATGAAAAAAACATGATGGCA
The DNA here is from genome assembly GCA_032468055.1 of Acrochordus granulatus. NCBI lineage: Eukaryota > Metazoa > Chordata > Lepidosauria > Squamata > Acrochordidae > Acrochordus > Acrochordus granulatus. The sequence continues at coordinate 72,333 of JANHZU010005914.1, read as the reverse complement.
AAATATTTTAACATAGTAAAAGCTGAAATGGTATTTGTAAGGAAGAACTACAATGGAAAAAATGAACATATTGCCACAACTTGTGCGGTGGCGCAGTGGATTAATGCCGCCAGTTATGTCGACCAGAAGTGGCCAGCATGCTGGCAGGTTCTGTCCGCAGCTCCACATAACGGGGTGAGCGCCTGTCACCTTCCTCAGCTTCTGCCCACCTGGCAGTTCGAAAGCACGTAAAAACTGGCGAGTAGATAAATTGGGTACCACTTCGGTGGGAGCTGGCTGTCTTCGGTGGGATGGGCAAGGTGAGCGGTGAGCGATGAGGAGTTGAGTGGTGAATCAAAGGAGGCCCACCCTCCTGCCGGGGGCAGAGCAGGAACTGCGGAGATGCCCGGATGCAACATCGCCGGTCAGCGGGGGGGCAGGGTTAGTTTTCACAATTGTATAAATATCTCATCTGTGTAAGCCGCCAAGAGTCTTTGGAAATTGGCGACATAAAAGAGAGAAAAAAAAACTTCACTTTCTATTTCAAATGATCCCAATACATACTGATAAGGTACTAAACTAGTGGCAGAGACACACAATGTAACTAATTTTATATGGTCTAGTAAAAGACTAAAAGTGAAGTTCAAGATACTAGAAGATGCAAGTAGCAAGGTACACTGACAGTACCAAACTTCAAACTGCATTGCAGGTTGCTGGGTTATATTTCCTTTTTTTTGTCTACTGAATTGCCTTTCCTGCCCATCTTTTTAGAGAATTGATTTAAAAGGTGACCATTTAGATACAGAAGAAATCCTATTGTTGATTTTGAACTTAGGTTATTTGAATGACTGTCACCTTAAAAGTTTTATTTTGTCATCAGATATTCCAAAAGTGTGAATAAAAAATGCTAAGAATATAACTCACTACTCCCATTTACTAGTATATCTCCCTCCCCAGACACACCTCTTTTAAGGTGCTTTCTCAAGAGGTTGTGGCATTTGAAGGTCCTGGAAATATATCTAGTTAATACTATGAGTTGTTGAAATGAATTTTCAGAAAAGTGTGGATTAAGGATTCTAATTTTTTAAATTGTTATACGTCTGATACATTTTGGGTATATCAGTGTGTAAGAAATATTTTCTTTCTGAAGACGCTAAACATGAAGATGGTTTTTTCCAAAAACAAAATCCAGTTTCTAGTGTGAAACATAACTCATGTAAAAGGGAGGTTGCGAACATTGACTTCTTTTATTTTTCAGGCAAATGTATTTCTTCAAATTACAGTATGCCTCTAAAAAAGTGAAAAAATGCTACCTTTCCCAATACCTGGTCTTTAAAGGACTTGCAACTCGTATGCTATACTGCAAAAAGGTAGAGGCTTTGCCCTTTTGCTGGTCAAAAGGATAAAATGCAAAGAAACAGGATGTCTTTTCGGTCAGGATGCATTCATGTTTTAATGATGCTTGCTGAAAAATGAAAGAAAAATCAATGCATTGCAAAATGACTGTTATATACAGTATTTATGTGGAAATTAATATTCATGAAGCATTTTATTTTCTTAGTCCAAAAGTAGTGATTTCAACCAATAATCACTTAAAAGAAATGAGTGTCTGTGTTTTGCCCTCTTGATAGCACTTACAGACTACTATGTGATATCTGTGTGTATATTTGATTATAGTTCGTACATTTGTGTTTCCCGTTGATAATATAAAATGTACTGCTTTTATAGTATGTACCTATGAAAAAGAAAAAGGTAAAAACTCTTACTTTGCTTTAATCAAACAATGGAACTTTTGTAACAGCTCCAAAGGGAAAGGGAAGAAACCCAAAAGGTTAAAACTACCATAATTAAGGGAATTCCTTTGGAAGAGACCAAGCCTTGATTTCTATGTTAAGTGCAATGAACTTTTCTTTTTATTTTCTCCTTTCCCTCTTTGTTGAATTACACTTGTCTGGATCATTTATTGTTATAAAGTAGACTTTCAGATTTGATTGCATGAAAAAAATCAGTTTGATATATAGTATTAAATACAGATACAGATACTTTATTGGCCAAGCATGGTTAGACATGCAAGGAATTTGACTTTGTTGCAGCAGATCTCAATATACTTGCAAGACAACACTAATAAAATAATATAAACAAATAAATTATATATTCAACAGTAAAGTGTGCATCCAAAGTATGCATCTAGTAAAAAAGGAATATAGTGCAACCAATAGATAAGGAATATAGTGAAGTGTAGGTTTACAACCACAATCTATTGGTAAGTATGTATACACCTTAGATAGTGCATCTGGGTTAACTTAGAATTATTTGGACTTTGTGTCCTGTCTTATAGCAAGAGTAAGGTATTCACTGAATGATGACATGGGGGAAAAATGTCCCTATATCTGCTTGTTTTGGTATGCAATACCCTATAGCTGTATCCAGGGGGAAGAGGTTTGAACAAATTATGGCCAGATGAGAGTCGTCTGCAGATATCTTCTCTACCCTTCTTCTGGCCCTCTCAATATACAGGTCCTCCATGGAGGGCAGGCTAGCTGCAATTATTCTTTTTGTAATCCTGTTTGTTGGAGTCTGTTATTTGTCTTATATGGTTGCTGCACTGAACAGTTACAGATGTACAAAGGACAGACTCAATGAGCAGCTCTTGAGGCAGGTTGAACTTCTAGAGCTGACACAAGAAGTACATCTTCTGACATGCCTTCTTAATAATGGATATTAGCTATCCATTTCAAGCCTTGGGAGATTATAGAGTCCAGAAACTTGAAGGACTGTTCCACTGATTCTGTGTGGTGAGTATGGTAAGAGGGGGGTGAAATAGGAGAACTCTTCCTAAAATCCACTGTCATCTCCATAGTTTTGCATGTATTCAGTTGTAGGTTGTTTCAACTGCACCACAGAGCCAGCTGTTCAACCTTCCATCTGTATGCAGACTCATCACCATCTCTAATGAATGTTGTGTCATTTTGGAAACTTTAGAATGTTAACAGAGGGATCCTCAGAGATGCAGTCATTGGTGTAGAGGAAAAAAATAGTGGAGAGAGCACACAGCCTTGAGGAGCACTAGAGTTGAGGGCCTGAGTACTGGATGTAATTTTCCCTGGTCTTACTTGTTACTTCATATCTGTCAAAAAGCTAGTTATCCATTTACAGATATGGGCAGGTACAGTGAGCTAGGTCTGTTGTAGTAAAGGATTTCTGGGATGATGGTAAAGTCCACAAAAAGGACCTGTGCATAAGTCCTTGGGGAATCAAGATGTTGCAGGATATAATTGACAGCATAATTAGTGCAAATATGAATTTTTCTGAATAAAAAGAGAAAACAAAAGAGACAGAACTTGCCACATTACACAGTTATAGCAAAACCAGATACAGTGGAATCTTGGATCGTGAGCATAATTTGTTCCGGAAGAATGCTCTTAATCCAAAACGCTCTTAAACCAAAGCGAAGTTTTCCATAAGAAACAATGTAAAGTCGGATGATCTGTTCCATGCCCCCCAAAATATTCATAAAAAAACATTTTCAAGGGCATTTTATGTAGAAATTATTGTCCCTAATATCTGAAACAAGTAACAGTTATAAATACACAATATAAAGTCGAAATAGAACAAATGAGCTAGCACTTATGGATCTGCTCTGAGGCAAATTCTGCCCATCAGCTGCTGCTTGGCTGGTACTGTCTGGGTGGTTTGATTGGGAGGATCTGCTGCTGCCACTGCTTGAGGGCAAAATGGCCTTTTCCCTTGGCAATGCCTTTCTGGGGGTCTTTCCTGGGTGATATGGAAATGTTTCTTATCATAACTTGCCTCTGTGCTATGAGAGGGAAGGAGGGGGACAGGTTGGATGGTGCTGTCCAAGGAGGGCTGTGTGTGTGACAGAGAGTGACAGGGAAGACGGAGAGTCAATCTTCGTACACTTTGAGAAGAGTCCTGGCTGGCATGAGAGAGACGAGAGGGAGGAGAGGAGGTGGAGGGGACTGCCTGGAAGGAGAATCTGGAATCTGAATCTTCAGAGTTCCTTCTCTTGAACACCTTTCACTTAATTTACGCTTTTTACGTGAGAGAGAATAACCATCAACTCCGTTGTGAGATTTCCCGCATGAACTCATCACGCGGTGCTCATCTTGCAAGTTGGCTCTCATCAACCAAAATAAATTTTGTTGAAAAATTTTGCTCATCTTGTGAAAATCTCGTGAACCAAGGTGTTCGCAATCTGAAGTTCCACTCTATTTGGATTGCTTATGCATTTGAACCCATTATTTAAAAGCAAAACCATAAACACGTTTACTGGAGAGGAAATCCCAATATGTAAAGATTTTTTTAGGAATAAACTCATTTAATATTGGGCTATACCAATTCTCTTTGAGACTATAAATAATATGATTGGATGAAGATGATAAATCCTATTTTCAAAAAATGCATTAGCTCTTGTTTTCAAATATAGTACAGTCCATTTATCATTTTTATCTGGGTAGTATTGTGTGTGCGTATACACACTCTCATGTATTTTAAATTGGATTCAACATTTTTCACTTTTAATGGGCATGTTAGAAGCTTCTACTTTTGTACTAAATATTTATTCCATTAAATAAATGCAGAGATAGACTCCTAAGTCTCCTCTTACTTAGAGAGTAAGACTTAAGACTCTTTCTTTTATTTATCTGAATAGCCTAATCCATTTAAATAGATTGCTTCCCAATCGATCTTGGGGAACCACTTGGAACACAGCCTGCATGGTTCATTCAGTGTGTTATGCACATCTAGTTACTCTAGTAAGCTATGGTTAAGTTAACCATGGATAAGCATGTCCTATAAATACAGATGTCATTAAACAAATGTCTCCATAAATGCATGTTAAAGACAAAGAAAGGCTACTTAACCTGGCTTGTATTTTTCAGCAACATGCCAGTACTATTCCTTCCTTCTTATTCTGCAAATAAGGCAGATATCCCCAGTGTTAACAGAACAATGGTAAGGCTTCAGTTGGACAATCAAATGAATTTGCCAGTAAACTATTGCTGATGGAACAGGGGATGGGGGTTAGTTAAGTTCAGACTGAGTTTAAATATGGCACCTGAGGAACACTTCAATTATTGCTTCAGAACAAGACACAAAGTTATGAGACAATATGCTTGAGCTATGCTCTCCCTGATGTTTATCACTAAAAGAATTTCTCTTACAGTGATTATTACAAGATAAATTTTCCCATCTTTCTCCAGATGCTTTGAGGCTGCAAGTCTTAGAATTCCCAGATAGAATAACTGTTGTGAAAAATTGCTATAAGCCTCCCAATTAGTTAAAACTTCCAAAGATGCTGTGAAGATTTACTCTCTAGGTAAATTGCATAAATAAAACGTTCCACCAAACTGAACATGTTAATTCCTACTGATTTTCAGCTTCATCTCACTTCTTAGTGCTTTGGGTCTCTTCCTTCCTGAAACTAAAGTCCAATTGCATTTTTTATTTTTTTATTTTTTTTCATTTTTGGAGCAGGCAGTTCATGGAAGATGCAACTGAAGATGAAAGCCAATTTGCTATAATGTCTTGATACCACCCCTCCATTTATTTATTTAAAAGAGATTCAAATGTCGTATTGCTGCTCCTCTTCACAGTTGTCAAGTGTAGTCTTTCTCATTGAGAAAACAAATGGAAGGAAAAACAATAGAATAAGGTGGAAACCTCAAACTGGGAAAGTAGATACTGCTTTTATCCTTATTCAAAAACCCTTGGAAGATTGTGAGGTTTTGTATGGTGGAAATGGAAGTCAGGTAGAAGTACTGACTTTTCCCATAGGCAGCTTTTAGACTTGAGTATCTATGGAGAAATTGCAACTGTAACAAATAAATACCTCTTGCAAGAAGGCCAAATGAAAATTAACAGCCTAAATGAATGGATAAACTATTCCAATTAAAAGTTTTCAGTTCGGAGACCAATAATATTATAAATGTCTTAAGGCTCTTTTCACCAAGGGGGTGCTGTCCAGACATTTCCATGGGAGCACAGTATTCATTACTAGTTGACCTGTATCATTCATGGATACTGTGCACACTGAACAAAATTAGAAATAAGTATCAAAACAAACAAGAAGGCAGAACATCTTCCCATTGAAGAAAAGCAATTCATATGATGAATTTGGTTGGAGAAAGAGAGAGAGAAGGGGGACCTTCTTACCAAGTAAGACATGATAGAGAATTGTAACATTCTGAATAGAAAAAATGAAATAGAGAAAAACATTTGTTCTTCCATAATATTAAGAAGTCAGTGCCTCCAGCAAAAACTGAATACAGCAGTATAATTTGGGTTTCAAAATACAATATTTTGCTGAGGTTCAAAAAATATCGTCACTTGTTTCACAGTATAGAATTAATGTATGGAACTCAGTGCTGCAAGATGCAATAAGATTGTTGAAGATAGCTATAACATACTTAGCCAGATCAGTTCAAGATGAGTAGCTACATAATCTAAATTAGTTTTAATCTTGATTAAACTGAGTTTAATCAAGTCCTTGGCTTGTTCTTTGCTTGGTGGAATGTAGAAACTCAACCCATTTGGTTATTTCCTGGTGTAGTATATTGGACAAATCCAGAAAATGGATTCTGTAATCAAAGAAAGTGTTCTGTGTGAATGTAACCAATAGATTTGCAAGGCCAGCAAAAAATATGCTGGTGCCTCAGAGAATGTCTTCTTCTGTACCATCTGTAAAATGCTGAATAAGCTGTGTGACTCTTTAAGATGTACTAAATTGTCCATGGAATTCAAGAATGGTCAAAAAGGATACTGTTGTTGTCTTCTTGCATTTATTACCTAAGGCACTTGTCTACTTTACCTTATGCTAAGGTTGGCCATGTAGATCTGAGAAGATGAAAGGCTGGTTCGTTTATTTTGAATTTATGTTGTCTTCTTTTTTGCCGTAGTGACTCTGAACAGGGAACAGAATTTAAATTAAGATTAAGATAACAGTAAGTACATTTGAGAACTGAGTGCACATGGAACCGCAGCTGGCATTCAAGCTCCAAGATGGTCTGGAACTAGGAATATTGAGAAGATGCCCAAGGAGAATGTGGTAGTGCTGTTCAAATACTTGAGAGAAGAAGATGAAGGCCTCACTCTCTATCATTTATTTTATTTATTAATTTTATTTACTGCCCATCTCACACCTGCAACTCTTTACTCATCTCAGAGTAAAGGTCATGGAATAATAGATGTAAGTTTTAGCAAGGCTGATTCAATTTGATTGTTAAGGAAAATTTTAACAAAAACTTCCAGCTGTTAAGAGCTATCCAACTATAGGAAAAATTACCTAGGATGGTGGGCTCTTCTTCACTAGATGTATTCAACCAGAAACCAGAAAGCCATCTGTTGGGGTTCATCCAATACACCAACTCAAAGAGCTGGGTTTGCAAAAAACAAAACCTGAGATGCAAAAAAAAACTCCACCCCAATCAAAATTAATACTGAATGTGACATGTTCTCCGACATGTTCTGTGTCTGCTGTCACTAGGTGTATCCCTCTGGGTCAAATGTGTTAATGAACTAAGCCCATGATTCTAATTTTCTTTGTCCCACCAAAGTAATAAGATATTTGTTTGGTGGTTATTATGGTGGAACATCACTTACAGATCTTCCTTTCTTTTCCTGGAATTGCCTTCTCTATTGTTTGGTTTGGAACCCTTAAATTCCAACTGCTGAGCCAGGTTAGCAAAACTCCCCAAAGCAAAATTCTGCATCCAAATGCATCTTTTTGATAAAAGTGGTTCTCCACACCCCCATTCTGTTATGTCGATATGTATACAGATTGTCCTGTTTTACAATCAAAATTGGGACCAGAATTTCTGTTGCTAAGCAAGGCAGATGTTAAGTGAATTGCATATGACTTTATGACCTGTTTTGCCATGGTAGTTAAGCCAGTCACTGCCACTGTTAAGTGAATCATGTGTTCATTAAATGAATCCAGCTTTCTCCACTGACTTTGCTTGTCAGAAGTCAGCTGGAAAGGTCCCAAATGATGATTATATGACACTTCAATTGTCGTAAATATATGCCAGTTGCCAAGTGCCCGAATTTTGCTCATGTGACCATGGGATGCTGCAACAGTCGTAAGTATGAAGACCAGTTGTAAGTCAATTTTGTCAGCGTCATGGAAACTTCAAACTGTCACTAAATGAATGGTTGTAAATTGAAGATTACCTATATCTCAGTATTTACCTATTTGGGGAAATGCAGTTGATCATGTTTCAGAATGAAGGCAGAAAGTTAGGGCATTTTCTACCAGTCTGAGATGGATGCCAAATTCCTGCATCTCAAAGTCTTCGGTAGAAATTCTGCAATTGAGCCAATTAAATTCTCACTCAGCTGTGGCACAGGAGAAAACAGAGTTATTGTGGTGTTATTGCTAATCCTGGGGAATGCATGGTTTCTCACCAGTGGTAACTCTTAATTCACACTGTTTCCATGTTCTTTGGTTCTCTACTCGCTGTTGAAGTGCGTTTTTTTTCCTAGAATGTTTAATGCGTAACTTCTTATTCCTCTCTAGAAACACAAATGCAAAGAGGCAATAACAAGAATCACTAGCTGCATGCCAAATTTCCCCCTTCCCCATTTATTAGCTGATGGGGGTTCTGATCAGCACATGGAGAATGCAAAGCAATGGGAAAATAGAGGGTTAGGGGTAAGAAAAATATCCTCTTATTTGGAGAGGATACTCATGGAAAGGGAGGAAAATATTTCTGAGATTATGAGGTGAAACTAGTGTCTGCATGGAAGTTAATTCAGTTGCATGAGTTACTAAGTTGATTCAGTGACAGACAGCTGAATGAGATCATATGATGAGTGAAGGTCACAGACTAGGGTCTACAATCCCTTCCCTGGAGTGGGAAAACAATCCTTCCTACATTAGCATCTATGGTGGTAAAAAGATTATGATATGTTAAAAAAGACTAAGCTAGATTTAAACCTGTTAGTAACAAAATCTTTTTTGACAAATAATAAGATTTTAAATCAGAGCTCTTAAGCTTTTAGATAAAAGAAGATGATTGAAATTTGTCTGGTAATCATACCCAGGACTTTGGGGTCTACAGTAATTGATTTCTCTCCACTAGCGAAAGGTTCTGATAATCTCTCAGCAGAACAGGGAGGGAGTTGTCTGATGGAGATTTGTTCATTAGTAAAACCGGGTGGGGCTTTTGTAACAATGCAAGGGACTCTTCCTTGTAGCCAAGCCCTAAAACCTCTCCAAAGGTCTCCATACGGAGAGCTCAAGGAGTTGGCACTTTCCTCCCATCTCACCAAGAGTACTTTAATTCACCGAACTTTCACTAAGTGGAAAAACACCATGGGATGGTATCATGACCCTGATTGCTCAATAAATGTCTGTTTTCTGGGGCATATCTCTAAGAAGCTAAGAACAAGCACGAGACAGCTGTTGCCTTCTTATCTGACTTATGGGCTTTCATGAAACTTGTGTCTTGTCATCTGCTACAGGGTACTTTTTTGGCTTTCAGATTCAGATTCAAGCAAGGTTAGACATGCAAGGAATTTGACTCGGGTACAGCAGCTCTCAGTAAGCTTGCAAGACAACAGTAAATAAAATAATATCATAAACAAATTAAAATAACATAAATTGAATTCACAAAGCAATGTATAGAAAATCATACTAATAAGGCAAAAGGCAGTCCAGAAAATTGTTTAAGATTTTATAAAATATAGAGTGCAATAGTATTTTTCCTAAGTGCTCAAGCAATTGGCCAAAGCATATTATATGGGTGGAGGAGAGAGGAGATATGATGTACTGTATCATGTTTAAGATGAATTATTTTCATAGAAACAAGACGACTTTGTTGAGGTTATAAGCATACCTCCACCACACTTTAGTCATATTTAGACTTTGGTTCCAGTAATTGAATATATATATATTCTGTTTCAGGAAAAGTATAATTTCAATATATGTAGCCAATACAAATATAGTATTGACTTTGGAGCATGTTGTAAGTATTAATCATATGAAATCAAGAAGAAGTAAAGGTATATTAAGGGAAGGGGAATAACTGAAATTTTTGCAGAGGACAAACAGTCTACATTTTTCCCTTACTAACAAGGCAGAAATGATTATTTCTTGATGTGTGTTCTCTAAACAAGCTATAGCATGATCCCTCACAAAGTCCACTTTCAAGGCTTCCAAAGTTTTTTTTTAAATACATTTGAAGCCAAGCTGCTTCAAATTTGTTTTGTTTAATCCAGTCCCAACTTCCAACTTTGAGCACATAACTCCTCTGGTAAAGTTAACATTTATGCTAGAGAATGGAAGAAACCGGGTTAGATATTTGACGAAAAGATTTCTTCGAACACAGCTACCACCAGAGTGAGGTCTTCAACCCCTTTTGATTTGAAGCTCCAGCGGCCAATGCAGTTGCCTCCAAATGGCTGTACGTCCTCATGTAATCATACAAAAGACTAAATAGAAATTTAAAAATCCATATTCAGTTATAATACAGTTGCAATTGTCCCAAACAGGAATTCACTGTTCTGTGTGAGATCTACAATTTGGGTGATTTCTCACACTCAGATTTGGACTGAATGTGATATCATTTTGAGCAATATCATACCTATCAACCTGGATGGGTTTCAGAGAGAGCTGGGGGATGTTCCATGCGCATTGCTGCATGGTCCTGCCGAAGCCCTGGTTACGTCCTGGAATCAAAGGATGGCCAAGGTTTTGGATAGGATTGCACCTATGCGGCCTCTCTCTACTCATCGCACTCACGGAAGAGTTACAAGACTTGCTGAAAAGGGTAAAGAGATGCCTGGAGCGCCACTGGTGGAAGTCTGGGGAAGAATCCAACTGGACACGAGTTAGAGCCACTGTTAAGGCCTACCTTGTGGCGATAAGGGTGGCAAAACATAATTATTTCTCTGCCCTTATTGCATCGGCTGAATGTCATCTTCGGCTCTGTTCCATGTCCCTTCATGGCAGGGGGGATTCGGGGGATCTTCTTCAGGGCCATGCAGAGGAGTTTGCTGACCACTTGGTTGATAAAGTCGCTCAGATTCGGTCTCAGTTGGAAGCCATGCATCAGGCAGATCCACCAGAGATCCCAAGGGAGGAGCCTTTCCCAGTTAACTGGGAACAATTCAATCCTGTTGCTCCTGAGGAAATAGACAGGGTCCTTGATGCTGTCAGTGCAACCACTTGCCAACTCGATCCTTGTCCCTCCTGGTTGGTGAAAGCTGCTGGGGAGGTGGCTAATAAGTGGGTCCATGCAGTGATTACTGCTTCACTGTGAAAGGGGACTTTTCCAGACCCTTTTAAGGAGGCCCTGTTAAAAAAGAAACCTTAATTGGATACCACTTGTCTGGACAGTTACCATCCAGTCTCCCCCTTGCATTCTTAGGGAAGGTGGCTGAGAAAGTGGTTGCTTGGCAGCTGCAGAAGTTCTTGGAGGAAACAGATTTTCTGGACCCTTTTCAGTCTGGGTTCATGCCCGGTTATGGGACAGAGACAACATTGGTCACTCTTGTGGATGATCTCTGGTGAGCACAGGATGGTGGTAGTGCATCCATTTTCCTTGACCTCTCAGTGGCTTTTTATACCATTGCCCATGGTATCCTTTTGGGTCAGCTGTGGGGGTTGGGGCTGGGTGGTGCAGTTTTGAGCTGGTTCAGCTCCTTCCTTCAAGGCCAGTCCCAATCGGTGCTAATAGGGAGAGAGAAGTCCAGCCCACGGCAGCTACTAAGTAGTGTGCCTCAAAGTACACTTTCTCCTCTCCTTTTTAACATCATCCATCGCCATGGGATGAGGTACCATCAATGCGCTGATGATACCCAGATTTACATCTCCATCCCTGATGATCTAAGTGATGCTGTCTTGGCCCTGATTCAGTGCCTGGAAGCTGTACGGGTCTGGATGGCGGACAACAGGCTTCAGTGAACCCTGTATAGACTGAGTGACTTTGGGTGTCTGGGGGACCTGGTTCTGGGACTTTAACAACCTTAACTCTAGATGGGGTGGCACTACCCCAAACAGACCTGGTACGCAATCTTTGGGTTCTCCTGGATTCACGACTCCTGCTTGAGGAGCTATCCTTAAAGAGCATCCAGAGATTACAGCTGGTGCAGAATGAGGATGATTGCAGGGGCCAAAAGAATGGCCCGTGTTACACCTTTGTTCTGCAAGCTGCATTGATTGCCAGTCTGCTTCTGGATGCAATCCAAGGTGTTGGATGATAAAGTTCTGACCTTTAAAACCCTTCCTGGCATGGGACCAGGCTATCTGAGGAACTGTCTCACCCCAATGGGAATGTCCTGCACCACCAGATCCAGGGGAAGAGCTCTCCTCTGGATCCCGTCAGCCAAGGAATTTCAGCTGTCGGGATCTAGAAGAAGAGCTTTTTTGGCTCCTGCCTTGTGGAGCATCTTGCCCCCAGAGATAAGGTCCATGCCCACCCTTACAACCTTCAGGAAGAGCCATAAGACCTAGCTCTGCCAGCTGGTGTGGGGCTCTGATGGGGTATTTCAACTTGCAGGTGGTTAGCGGTTTAGTATTCACCTCCCCGCATTCATATATTCATCCCCCCGGTCTGCCCAATTGGTTTGTTTTTAATTATTTTTATTTGCTTTTACTTCTGTTTTTATTATGTTGTAAGCCGCCAAGAGTAATTTGATTTCAGCGGCATGTAAATTTAATTAATAAATAAAATATCCATTTTAAAATATTCATAGAGCAACATCTATTTGAGTCAGCTCTATTATTTATTTTCTGATAGGATAGATAAGTTCTTGGATCTGTTGGTACTGTATTGTACCAAGGCTTTGAAAGATCTCTAAAGACATGTCTGCCTGATAATCATCCAAATAATTAATTCTTCTTCTTATGTGTGGAATCTTTAAAGGAGACAGTGGTGGGGTTTGTTTGGGAAACCATCTTTGGAACCAGCCAGTTTTAACAAATTTCAGCTCCTAGTAAGTATTCCATATTTGACAAAGTGGATGGAGAAAGCAGTGCTGTTGTTGCTTCAGGAACTTTCAGATGAAATGGATTGTATTGATCCTTTTCAGTCCAGATTAAGACCTAACCTTCACCTTGGCTGCCCTGATGGATGATCTATACCAGGAGAGGGACAGAATGCAATCTTTGTATCATCTGGCAGCACTTGATGCTACAGACTATACTGAAGTCAGATTTGGAAGACATTCATCCCAGTCATTTCAGGGAATTAAGCAGAACTTTCCCAATGTTGCTCAGAAGATGTCTCCTTCCTGGAATGATTTTTGAGTGAGACTCCTGCAAAGATGTCCTGTCTTCTGTATTATTCAGCATCTAAATAAAGCCACTGGGAAAGATCCTTCCCAGGTTTGGTGTTAACTGCCACTTTGTATGTCTGTGTTTGTGCCTTTGAGTCAGTGTTGACTTCTGGCAACTGCCTGGATTAGTCCCAGCAGTCCTCTTGGCAAGATTTCTGAAGTGGCTTGCCATTGCCATCTTTCTAGGGCTAAGAGAGGGACTGGCCAAACTTACCTCGCTGGCTTCATGCCGAAAACAGAACTCATGGTCTCCCAGTTTCTATCTGGTGCTTTAACCACTAAACCAAACTGGCTCTCTTTAAGTGTCTCTACCTTACCGATATTACTCAGTTTTACTTCTTTTCTGCTCTATTAGATGTCTCAAGGGATTGGTTGTATGAGAATAATCATAGCACTAAACTCAAATGATTGGAGCTGTTACTGATTCTGAAGATTGGATTCCAAGATTCAGGAGATGTGTTTGTTTTGGATCAAGCTGCATTCTCGTTTGAAGA